>VYZP01002140.1:0-21826 GCA_013400635.1 Hypocryptadius cinnamomeus | reverse complement strand
TGAGACTTTTTTTGTGTTTCATAATCTGAACTAACAAGATCCAGAGACTCTTAGCTTTACCAGAACTTTTCATAGCTGTTGTGTTTGAAAACATGACTGTTAGTGTACTGATGCAAGCAATCTTTTTGATTCTGTTTCCTAGGACTATTCTCTTAATCAGCATAATAATATCATCAGAATGGCTATTATTCATCCCAAGAAAATCCTATTGATTTCACTGGGGTAGTGTAAGACTTTGAACATCTACGATGCTGGATTATACTCCTGGCAGCTTCTTATGGATCTCTTGCATCCTCCTCTAGTTTCCACCCTCCACGGAGCTTTCCTCAGTAGACCCACGTCCTCCATAACGGTTTCACCCAGAGCTCTTTGCTCTACCCATTAGAGCCCAGGGATCCTCTGGGACAGGGATGAGGCCAAAAGGCAATCAAAGGTCATTCTAACACCTATTACTGGAAATTGTGCCTTGTTATGTTGAAGAGTCAATTAGCTGTCAGATATGCAATTAAAGCAATCTATGTTGTGTCTCATTAAATCAGATATGAAACAAAAAATAAATTATTTAATTTTTTGTTAAGACAAAGATTATCCTGGTCTCAAAAACACCTGAGCAGATTCCATGAATAAAATTTATCCTGGAGCTATTTAGGATAATATTTCCAAAATATTACGAGTCCTTTGACTAATTAACTTAAATAAGAGCTGAGTGGCTGAATCCTTGTGTACTGCTTAGAAACTTGGGATAACAAGAAACAAATATCTCTATGAAAATACAGCATTGCATGTATTTTAATTGCCCTATTAGCACTTTTTCATCAAGACAGTGCTAGAACACATGAATAAAATAAGTAATCCCTAAAAGGAGCGAAGGACAATGACTTGTATGAGTGCAGCACAAGCAATCAGCAGAAACAGTCAAAGCTGTTCAGCTATCAGCACATCTGATTAATGGCTTGAAGATGGAAACCGATATGGGAATAAGACATATATAAAATTCAGAATTTTCACAAATTTCATAGGATCCAATTAATAGAATACTCAAGATCTCACTTGAACAAAATATCTGAATCCTTCTTGGAGACAATTCTGTACTTCTGGAATACTACTTATTTAAAACAGCTTGTTTCCACTGACTTCAGGCTCCAGCCTAGTAAGACCTAGTAAAGAAGCAGGTATGAAGAACTGGGAATACTGTCAGAGGATGTGGAAGAAACATAATACTATAAACTATAATTTAAGGTAAAAAATAATAAGAAAAAGTAATATTGAAAAACTGGATCTGCACTATGATTCCCTTTCTTTTAGTTATAAAAAAGTGGTAGTGGGGAGGCACCTAGAAGTCTCTGGGACCTTCCAGATATTTCAAGCAGTATCTGGTTATTGACTACACGCCCCAGATGGCTGATAAGGACTGAAAACAAATAACACAGTAACAGCAAGTAATTAAACATGGCTAACTGTGCTTGTTTGGCCCCTTTTTCTATTGTGGATGTCTATTTTAAAAACTTTTCACCACATTAGATGTAAATGTTCACATATTCTAGAGCCAGGAAATCTGCCTGGGCGGGAAGGGTCCAAGCAGTCACAGAAGTGTCAATGAGACTGTACAATTTCAAGTCTTCTTCTGACCCATATCTATTTCAGTATTACCTGGATTTGGGTGTTAATGAAAACCTGTCATAAAAGGCAACTTCTCAAGAAGGAAACATAAACCAAAACCGTGGATCTGGGAGCGAACCATAGTTTATGGAGTATGGCCACATGAGGTTTGAGCACCACATCCCTCTTCTGTGAGGCTTCCCTTCTCTCCAGGCTTCCTACATTGTTTTAGGGGCCATGCAGTAACACCCTGATCCTTATCCTCAGAGTATTTTAAGGTTGTCATCTAGCCCTCAAGGATTAATTTAGACTAATTTAGCTCCAGCTGTGCTCGGAGGGGGCACATGGTTGTTCCTGATGTGCTCATTTAATGCCATGAATTAGGATTTATCTCACGTGTACCTTGCAGGTCCCCTTTGCATCCAGGGAAGATGCAGCAGTAGGATGCAAGACCTGTTGCTATCTTCCCACCAGAGGATATACAAAAGACATTTGGGATGGTCTCATCCACCAGAAGACACAGAAATGCTACTTTTGGAGGCTTTTTGCTGCACTGACAGGAATCCTCAATCTGTCACATTATGAGAGCTGTAAAAACATGATATAATAATCTGGCATTTCTGTGGGTAACTCAAGTCTCACTACTGTTGCAATGGGCTTTGTTACCTGCTGATGGTTACTGCAAGTGCCATGTGAAACAATGCTCAGGTCACTTGGATCAACACTTTTTTCCATTTTTAGCTTTAGACACCCTATTGAGCAAAATTTTTATGACAGGCCCCTGGGCAAGTAAAATTTATCAGTTTATGGTAAATCTGTGGAGAATCACACCAAAGATAAACACAGTGCTTTGATGACCTTTTAACAGGATGGGCTAAGTCAAATACATGGGTCACCTGTGGACAGGGATCAATGACAGAGCTTTCTAGCATGCCCAGTGCATGGGGCCACAGCCGTTTCCTGGGATCCCTGTTTTGAGAAGCGAGACAGGAGATTTTAGGTCTTGAAATGAATGCAGCAAAATAAGAAAAATGGTGGAGGGTGGGGGGGATTGGAATATTATTTCAAACCATTGCAGGACTTGCTTGTTAAGTACTGTGCTGACAATCTCATGGGCAGAGATTTGGGCTGTGAAGTTGCTCAAGGGCAGGGTATTATCTAGGGGATTGGGAAAACATGGTGTTACACAAGTGCTCCCAAACCCCAGGTGCAACTCAGATTGATTTCTTTATTTTAAATAATCATAGTAAACTTTTTACATTGGAGGACTTTGGTTACTGCTGTTGTTGGACGTAAACTTTGGAATTTTATTAAAGACAATTACAGGATTGTAAAACTATTCCTCCCAAGCTGAATAGGACCGGTGAAGAGTGAAAATATTAATCTTGCATTTCCACTCTTGCTTGTGAACAGTGGAAGCTGCTTTTGCCCTCCAGCCCAAATGTGCAGCTACCCATCTACACTGAGGTTTTCTGACAGTCACAGAAGGGTTAAAACTGTGTGAAACCCCTCAGCATACCCCTTGTATCCTTTCCAAAATGTGTTTCACTTCTGTATGTTTCCAGTCACACTGAAATCAAACAACTCTTTAGCTCCATTAGAAAGACAAATTCAGTGAGAAATCCAGCTCAATTTTAAGGCTGGGGATTTAGTCAGACATTCAGATGAGCTTAATTCAATTTATACTGCATGTAATTTAGATATAATATTTCTTCCTCTTTTTATCTCGTTCTTATATGATGTCAAGAAAAATGTACAAGACACCTAGGCAGACTCTAATGATGTGTTCCTCTTGTCTGCGACCTCTGCTAGTATGGAATCTCTCACAAGGTATTACTCTGTTTAACGTGTGCATGAGTTTCTTGTGTACCCTTGGTAAGTCATTATGTTATTTACAACCTTGTACAAATTGGATTTCTTAAATCAAAATATCTTAATAAACAATGCAGCTGTCTCTGTATAACCTCAGCATAATCTTCAGATTAAAAGAAAAATGAAAAATCAGGAAGCAAACTGTCCCTCGTTTGCTAAAAGTGGGCCTTTCACTGCTAAGATTGTAACTTTTAATTAGGCCAGAAATAAATATATGAGAGTAGGACAGACTATAAAACTGTGATTACCTTTTTAAATTACTGCTAACAAGCAAATTAGCCACAGCACAGAATAGCAGCAGATCAATAGGAACAGTAAAACTAAAAAGATTTTGCTGATCGCGTATGTCTTTGGATGCAAACTGTAAAAGAGGTCCCCGCAGGCTTCCCAACGATAACCTACAAAAGAATGAGACACAAAGGGTATTGAGCTCAAAGATGCTTCAATTTCCCTAGGTAGTGAGCACTCGTCCTATCAAACCACCTATTAGTCACAAACTCATACAACCAAGAACTCTCAGGCCTCTTGAGATCTCCTGTCATCTTGAAAAAGGTAATACCAATGAGAGGCACTAGTTCCTCTTGAAGCATGTTCAGTTTATTGTTTTTCAATGGCTCACACAATTTATGATGGTGAAGCAGCCAAGACGTATAAATAAGTTTGCACAGCCACTCTTTAGCAAAGATCTGGAAGCTCACTGCAAATTAGTTAACTCAGAGAATCAAACAATAAGTGGTAGAAATATTTTAAAATCTCAAGATTTTGCCACAGAACAAAAAAAACCCCTTCTTTTATTTTTCTGCTTTAAACAAGTTATTGGCTGACTTACCATAGCAATGGCTTATTTATAAATGTTAAGCATGATTATTTCAAAAATAATTATAACTTTGCTGCATCCAACTTTGCTACAGCACACTTTTACTTCTTTCTGAAAATGCCGAATAATGCAGCTATGTTTTCTAAAAATGTCCATTCCTCAATACTTAATACCAAGGTTTGTATTTGAGAAGTGGAAAATGCTGCTTTGAGATACCCGAAAGTAGGTTTTCTATTTTTCTTTTACTGACTATACACTGTACCCAAAATAATGCCAACAGAGAAAATACTTGTTTAGCTATCCAATGCAGTTAATACTTTTTCAAGAGCTATGTTTGCATCTTTGCATATGTATACAATTTAGGCTTTATACAAACCACAACAACAGGTTTATCTTTGAGTAAGTTAAGTACACACAACACAAAATACCCTCTGTCAATATGTTTGCTTATCAGGAAAGTAATAAACAGGCTTAGGAAATCTTTCAGATAGGATATTAACTGCAATTAAGACTGAATTAGTTATATGGCTTACTGTCAGAAACTGCACAAACAGCATCATCATTTCAGGGTGTTGTATTGGCAATGTTTTGCAGTGTACATGTTATTCTGTACAGGCTGAAAGGAAGGAATAAGGCTGATATTCATTATCATATAAATAAATAATAGTTCTACTACTCTAATTAGTTTAATTTATTTTTTCAATTACAACCCTCCTGCTTATTATTATGCTATTCATTAGTCAGAATAAGTTTTAAGTGGCTGTTCTATCTGTTGTCTTTCTTCGTACAATGTACAAGGAAGATATGAACATATCATCAATTAAAAGCCCAATCAGAATTTTGAACTCCTTTTAATTACATTAATTGAGTTGTCTGTTGTGTTCCAGAATGTGAAAAATACTAACTGCTTTCAAGTTCACCAGATACATTCAAATATAGGTGATTTCCTGTAAACAGCTTTTGGACAATTCGTAATTCCAGTACTGGAATCTGGGCAAATGGGAATGCTGTAGGAAAAGAAAATAGTGCATGGTGATATATTTAAAGATATAATACTTCTGGTAGCACAACAGTAAAACTTAATTCTGCCATTTGTTACATATTGAGCTTGCTTTTACAAACAAAACAGAGCTTATATGTAGTTGCATATTTCTGTGGTTTAAAACCACTGAGGAAACAGGGTATGGTAGGGCGGCTGCAGGAAGAGAGTAATTTTTAAAAGACAGATACCCTGTACAAAGCTGCCCACTCGGACAAGTCAAGAAATTACTTGAGTCGATTGAGCCCCTCTTTTACTCTGGCTAAGGCTCCTATCCTGTGCAGAACTGATGTGGACAAGATGGGGCTGTTCCTGATGGGACCAAGTCTGCCCCTGTGCTACCAGCCAGGTGGTGGTGGAGCAGCATCCCCAGCAAGAGATGCTGCAGGGCCAGCTGACACAGCAGCCAGGCTGTGGAGTCAAACTCAGGACACTGTTCTGGAGTGTGGACACTCCCCAAGTGTCCACAGACCCCATGGACCAGAGGAGAGCCTTTAAAATGTGGTCAGACATCACAGAGCCTGTTAAAATTCACAGTGAAGGGAGAGATGGATGAAATAAAAGAGTGCAAAATGTCCTGCGGATATGAAAAATGCTGACTAGGTCCCAGTCAGTGGGGCAAATAATAATTGTGATTCAGAGGTTGGTATTGCCTCCATGGCAATATTCAAGGTATGCTTCAATTCGTTTTTAATATAAATATCTGTGTTACGCTGTGTGCCTGTGGTTTCATATTCTCAAGAGAGAGACTGGGGAAGAAATACCTGTAAAGGTGACTACAGGGCTTAATTTTTAAGTCCCTAAAGCCTGGGAGCTTTAGGCATGGGCTTGAGCCATATGTTTTATTTATTTTAGGAAGGGTCCCCTAGACATATTATTGAACCAGCCTTGGTTACTGTTATTGATATCTGACATAAGGTTATACTTAATCATCAACATTTAGTACCACTACTATGAGGAATCTGAAAAATTCAGTCTGACCAGCCAATCTACCATTACGGGAAATCCTTTCCAGACCCCAACAGGCAACTGCATAAATAAAGCACACAGCAAAATATCAAAGAAATTAATAAGCTGTCATATAAACAAGCTAGCAAAAAACCACACCAGCATGTAAAGTAGGAGAACAGAGAATTATGCCATGAGAATGAGACATGTGAATCAGGACAGCAAATGCTCTTTCTTGCAAGGGATCTGACAATGGAGGGGCAGGCAGAGCATGTGAATTGGAGGCTCTGACTCCCTCTTTGTAGTCACACACTAGAAACAATAAGCTGTACCTTTTTAAAAACAATAAAGGAGAAAATATGTGGTTGTAGTGTGGGACTTGGAAGTGTGTGGGAGAATAGACAATCCCCTTTTCTTGCCTATAATTTTGTGGAGGGAGTTTTTGACTATTTCTGTCTTAGACCCATGCATTGACCATTCAGCAAGCAGATTTTTGTTTTTCGAAGTTATTTAGGTGCAGATTTCAAGAGCTGGGAAATACTACCATGGACTTATATGTTCTAAACTACACCTTCCAGTGCAGTGAGGGAGATTTCATGGAAAACCCTCATGCTCTATAGCCAGATGAGTATTATATTCTACTTTTTCATCCCTTCAGGGTGGACAACCACACACATCTTTTTAAACATGAACAGAGTTGAACAGGTAAGTGACCAGCTCACCCAGTACTGCTACTCTACACCATTTGTGACAATTATTCTTTGTTTATTTTATACTGGATTCACATTTCCAAATTTTAAAAAGTCAAGAAATTTTACATTGCTGGAGAACAAGTTATCCTTATCTCAGGTCAGCAGTTGAAAGAGAATAACCTAAAAGTGAGAAACTGATTTGTGTCCACACTGTTCACTTCAGAAAAGCACTTAGTCCAGTAAGCTCAGGCCAGACTGGTACGTACTCACCTCAACCATGTAGGTTCCAAAGTAGCCCTTTTCCCATATCCGTATTAAATACCACTTCTCTTATGGCTTCAGCATTGCTTAATCTGCTTTCCAGCTGAGATTCAAAGGACATTTCAAGTTTTCTGAGAGTATGAGAGAAGTAGACATTGTGCAGATCCTGTACACCACAGTCATATTAAAAAAAAAATAATTAACAGACCATTAACAGAGGTTTTAATCACAATGTAACCATCTTTTCCCACAAGCTAAGTCTTTAAGTACTGTGTATTTGCATGGGAGTCTCGTATCTTAGGCATGTAGCTGTAAAGACAGGAGGTCTTTGTGTTAGTTTTCCACCACTAATGTTGATACATTTTTATTATTGCAGTAAAAAAAAGAATCCACAAAATGTCTAAAGAAATCCACACTGAAGTATTTTCTAAGAAATTAGTGGGAAAATCTGTCAATGGAAAGTTATTGTGCCACTGAATGTGGTTTTAAAAATAAAATAATCTACCAGATTTATGTTATTGCTCATGTGCACTTTACTTTTCTTCCAAAAGAAACCTAATTCTTTTAAGGAATAAGTTTCACAAGAGTAATTTCTTTTCTTCTCAAACAGAAACATGTTTGATTTGGGAATAAAAAATGAGTTATTTAACCTGGTGTGATGGATCATGTCTGACTCCGTACAACTGAACTCAAATCTCTGCAGAAAGGGGGAAATAATTGTTTAAATGCATGACTTCTGCATGATGACCACCTTGTTTTATTTCCAGCAGAAGCCAGTGGGAAGAGCTACATGGCATTGCAGAAAAATGGACAACGAAGGTTCTCTCTGTCATTCTGCCATCAAGTTTTATGTTCTACTTCACTATATACCTCTAATTCAAATTCCCAAATACCAAACTGATTGCCAAATGATAGTGAAGAGCCTAAATAAGCTTCAAAAGTACATTCTGAGTATTTAATTTTCATGCTTACCTCATCTGAAATTTCTAAACTCAGTTCAAGACCATTATGTGTAAAGATAGGGTGAAAAGAAGTTTATATTACAGTTACAGAAGCAAGCTGAGAGCATCACAGAAATTACTAAGTTTGATTTGAGCTGCTTAGCATGGAACCCTGCACTATGTACCTCAGCCACCCACAAGAGCCATAAGAGCAAGGACTTCAGTATCACCTGCTCACACAACTTGACTGCTTGGCAATGGATGAATATTCTTGCAGAGTCATAAACAAAGTGATTTTCTACGCTTGTTGTAAAACTTGTGCATTGCAACTGTACTCAACAAGACATCACCAATTTTGCAGCCTTTGATTCAGTTGATCCTGAGCAATTCTTTTGACCTTTTAGTTTTCGTGGCTCCTCTGCACCTGGTTCTTTTTTTATCACTTAATTTTTTTCTTTTCTTTCATTTGGCAGCAGCCTTCTCATCCCTCTTCTCAGCTTTCTGTGGAGAGCCTAGATAGGGCAATCCTTGAATTTCCTCTATTTTACACCTTTACTTGGGTGTTGGAAACACTTGACTAGAAGGGCTTGCCTTTTGTTCTCTGTTTGTGCAGCAATTAGTCAGATAAGTTCCTGACCCATAACTCCTCTCTGATTCATGATGGTAGTGAAAAGAAACAACAAGAAACAGTAATAATAACAAGAATAACAATAACAGAAGAACTTAAGAAGGCTTTAGGTATCTGATACTAAGCGCACTTCATTGCAGTTTTCTGGGATATGATATAAAAATCACTAGCAATGCCAAGAAAGTGGTGTGTGGGTGTGTGTGGTGGAAACAAAACCAAATGAAATAAAAAAGTAATGTCTTAAGATGATATTTTATGCCTTTTTTTTAAGAATAATTCTGGTCACAAAATAAATTTTTTGGTATTTTGGGCCTCAAATTCCCCCCACGCTCCCCTTGCTCCTGAGTCCAAACAAACAAGCAAGAACTAAAAGCAGGGAGCAAAAGAAACAGTCATAGGAAATGAGAGGGAGAAACACAGATGACACACAGCATGTCAGACAGAACAATAATATAAAGCCAGGAAATTGTTGTCTTCTAGTGATGACTTTGGCCCACAGTCAAGCTTATCCCATCTTCCAGTATCATTCAGATAGTTAACAGTGATGCATGCTATAGCGTTATGTTTTATATTTATATTTCTTCATTTTTATATGATTTCCACTCGCAGAACTTTAGGAAAACATGTTTTTCAGCAATTGCTTCTTTAAGGTGGATGCTGCTCACTGAAGAACTAGCTCACTTTTATTGCTTTTCATCTCCTCATCTCTGACATCAATGGGAAATAACCATGTGTGTAACTACCAAATACATCTGTGAGAAAAAAATCTATGCCAGAAAATAATATTACACTGCTAAGCAACATCCCCTTAAGCAAGGAAGTTGGTGATGCAGACATCTCTCTGTACCTCTTCTCTGTGCCCACACAAGAGGGACAGAGACAGATGAGAACCTGGCTTTGAATGCTTAACTTGTATAAGGAAGGCTCTTTTGTCTTTTACTGGCACCTTTATCCCTGGTGCTTACCTTGCAGCTTTTTTTGTCCCTTGCATCTGTCCATCAGAGCAGATGATGAGAGATTTTTCATGACCAAGTCTTGTGGAATCTGTACTCATATCTGAATGTGTGTATTTTGAAGCTCGGGCAATTTGTTCCTCTGTTGAGTTTTTTGGAATCTTGTCTGTAATTTAAAAGAGAAAAATTTTGCAGGCTAGGAAAAGATTAAAATAATAAATAATTTAAAAATTCAGGCTCACTAACAAATTTCTGGAATTTAAAATTGGTTGTTTCAAAGTAGTATTAATATGGCACACAAAGGCAAACCCAAACATTCAAAGGACGTTAATACTTGATGTACAAACACACATTTAAGGAACAGTGGGAATTTTGGACTAAATAATAGCAGAAATAAGGAGAGACAGCTGAGAGAGGCGAACAGAAAGGCTTGAAATTTTGTGCCAACAAATGATAAAGTACAGTTTTATAAACCTACTTACTTTATTCTCTATTCAAATAAAACAAGCATTTTGCTACTGTCAGTAATGTTTATGCACTGGCTAAAGTTAAAAACACACTGGCTGTGTGAAGTTTAGTTTTTATTTAGCAGAGCCTGTGTAAAATATATGTGAAAAAAACCTATGTACCATGCTCAAAGTTAGGTTTCTTTTTAAAAATAAATATAAAAGGCTGACCCTTGCAGCCTTTCTACACATGAGTAGTCACTTCAGGTCAGTAACAACCATCCAGGCATTTCAAAGCACTGCACATGCATTCATTTATAAATGGGAAAATTTAGGCAAGTCCAGCAAAAAAACATTTACAGGATCAGGTCCTAATTTTTCTCTGTCATATTGAAATGGATTTAAAACTAAATATCTTCAAAAGCCTGAGGTAAAATTCTGTACATATATTTATGAGTTAACCAGGCTGTAGAAAAGACAAAATACAAACCTAAGAAAGCAACAGTAATTTCAGTGTCTGTTTGTAAGCTTGGAGTTTAGCATCCATGTTTTACAACTGTCCAACATTTTCCAGCTTTCCCTTGCTTCAAAATCCACTTTAAAATAAGATACACAGCTGTATGTGTACAAGTACATGTGTGTAAGTTCGGCATAAAAAACAAGGTGAAGAAATTGATATAATTTCATTGTTATCATAAGCCACAGATTAGAGCATAATAACACAATAAGGTAAAACATAGGAGGTACGTAGAGATACATTTTTCTATAGGGCTACATACAATGATGACAGCCTTTCTTAGAGCTCTTCTTTACTAAGGAAAGTGCGTATCTTCCTTTATGGTTTCTTGTGCCAGCAGTTTTTGAGCAGAAGTTAAAATCAGTGATTCACTCTGCCTAAGAAGATTGGTGGCTTTTGTATTACACTCTACAGAGGGGTCCAAGACACACACATGAAACGGCATCTAAAAGCCATCATAGTAGCCCAAAATTGTTCCATGACTTTATTCCCATGAATTACACCCCTCCTTTGTTGCAGTTCCCAACAGTCCAGTTCTTTTAGAAAACCATTCCTCTTTTGCAATGAAATAACGCACACAAAGAAACTTTTTCATGGACCAAGTATGTGTATTTGTAAGCTTTATTACAAGCATGAATCTTGAGTTCTTTGGCTAGAGCACTAGGGAAGGTAACTTTGTGCTAGTGAAAAAAATCCCTAAAGCCCTTCATGATCCCAAGTCTGAGGCAGTATGTGTCATGGAGCCAAGCTGGCAAACAAACAAATGGAGATGGATCTAACTTGGGGCTGTCAACACAGTAGCGAGAAGAACATTCCAATGGTAAAATTAAATCATATTGTACTGCTGTACTGCAAATGGCATTTTAAAAGCACCAAGGAGAGGAAAAACAATCACTGTTGGTGCAAGACGGCGAACAGCACCATTAATGACAAACATTTCACTATGGTGAAATTTGGTCTATGTTTAGAACAGGATTTTCTTATACTTGCACTTTAAATCAGTGCTCACAAATGAACATGAGCAATATTAGCCCAGGTTTTTCCCAGCTATTAAACAGAACCAGTTCAGAACTAAAACAAATTTGTCATGTTGGGAATGAATACCGCTTTCCAAAATGCATTCTGATGTGCAGCTACAGACCTACAATAATCAATCATCAATTGGTCATAGAAAGAGCTTATTCTGCCATTATACAAAGATCTTCATTTAATACATGTGCACTGTTCTCAAGAGATAAGAGATGAAGGTTTCTTCCAATGAATAAAGCAATAGTTTCCATGGAATCGACACATTTAAATCCAGGAAAATACAAAACAGGAAAATACAAGGCAAGAGAAAAAACCCAAAATGTGTAGATTGAAGCAGCACTGGTAGGATTCCTATTATTCTATTTCTTACTTCATTTAAAAAATGCAGCATCCTAACTTTTCTAATTTAGGAAAGGGAAATGGATATTATAATCCATACCAAAATATACTTGAAGAATTTAGAACTTAATATTCCCTTCCAAAATGACAGGAAATATGTTATTGATCCAAATTTTGTCAGTGGAAACTGATCCAATGAAATGTGCACCCTTTCAGAGTAAGCAGAGGCTATTTCAAACTATGGAAAAAACCCTGAATTATATTAAACAGTTGATACTAATATAATTTAAGGTAAAGGTTAAGTATCTAAATAAAATACATAAAATCCTCAGAATAAATTCAATATCAAAGTACAAAAATGGTTTGAATCTGACAATTTTTTATATTCAAATTCATAACTCTTCAGCTCTCCTGATAATAATGTTAAATCCCTGGAAAAGGAAGGGGATGGAAGGAGAAAAATCCCCAACATTTCTGCTGCTTATTTTTGAAACATAGGCATTTTCTTTCCCTTAAGTGAGCTTACAATCACCCTGGCACCTATTCTACACCACTAAATAACAACTGGATGCTCATGCTTGGAAAGCTGGGTGAGGGAAGCAATCTAAAATTTATTTTCATAGTGGAAAATAGGTTTTGCCAAAATAGTTTCAGTTTATGAAAGGAGAGAACAGCTGTATTTGGTTTATAATAAATCTTTCACAAATCAGTAAAAGCAAATAGACAGCGCAACTGTAACCCATAAAAGTGGAAAATATTAGACAACAGACAGTGAAATTGTTAAACTTTCCCACAGATGCTGTTGGTAAAATACCTCTGCAGAATTTGTACATGAAACGTGCATGAAAATCAAACCGGAAGGCAAGAGGCATTGGAATGAGGCAGAATTACTTATTAGAGGAATATCCTATTAAGGTGGCTATTCAGGGTATTGAGGAAGGTGTCTCCAGCAGCTTCCTGCTCCTATTACTGAATGTTAGTGCAGAATAATTACTTGCTTGCCAAAAATGAGAGGACATTGACCCTGCAGACTTATTGAATTCATGCTGCTTGCCTTCGGGCCATGTTGGGGGTTATTCAATTTTGCCTGAGGAGGACAATCTATTATGAGAGATGAGTCAAGAAGGCCCCTTCCCTGATTGCCCCCCAAAACCATTATCGCAGTGTGGAGGGGGCACGAGCAGCGAGTGGACGGACAAGGCAGCGCTGATCCCGATTACCGGGGGACCAGATACAATTTGCATTGTGAGCAGCACTGCAGCTCTGGGCAATCAGCCAGGGCCGGGGCCGGCAGTCGCGCGAGTGCCGCGCCGCTAATTGCTTGTGCTTGGCGTGGCAACCTTCACCCTCATGAGGAGGAGCTCAGCACCTTCCTCTGCACCTGGGTGAATATTTTTATATTGACAGAGAAACACAAGTTGTCCCCAAAGGGAAACCCCAATATTTAAGGTGCAGTATATTTTTATACCTCTGATGCTGCCTCTTTTTACTGTGTTAATTGTTTGGTGTTCATGTTTTCCAGCAACTTTATGAGACAGAGTCAAGTCACAGCTTCATTTAAAATGAACGGACTTTTTAAACCAACAAAAAGGTATTTTGATTAAAAACCAGAGCAACCAATACAATCAAAACCCCAGAGGATTCATTTTTGTTGGAAGATAAATACGTGATCCTTTGCAACAAACTTGCCCCAACATCAATGGGAATCTTTCCAGTGGGTTTTAATCACTTTCAATCAGGCCGCTTTTTTCACATGAAGGTCCTGTTCTTACAAGATTTTACAGGTTCCTCAGTTTTGAAAGGAGGAGTGCTGCATTACATACCTGAACACAGTTGCTAAATTTATGGTACTAATTGGACATGCAAAATAAATCAATGTTTTCCTGTTCTCAAAGGATACACTCTTCCCAATGTTGCCTGCTGCAGGTGAAATTGATCTGAATCCTGACTCAAAGCCAAATGAAGCCACTGGAAGTGTTCTGTGACTAATTTAAATGTGTTGGGTTTAATTTGAACCACATTAAACTCTTTGCTTGTGAGAAAAGAGAAACCTAGCACAGAAATACATGTGAAAATATAGCTGTCAGCACAGAAAAATGAAATTGTTTTCTCAGTTCTGTTAATGAAGTAGGGTATTATCCTCCTGTCCCTACACCCTGTTTTCCAATATTTGGTGTAGTTTGGAATTGTCCTAACATCTATGAAAGCCAGAAATATCTTTGTCTAGGTTTGAAAGTTAGTTAAAAGGTATGGCTAGCAAGCTTACAAGATTAAAGGAAATATGCCTTTTAGCATATCCTAGTAACCATGAAAACTCCCACTTTCTAATGTTGTGCTGTCCACGTTGGTACCAGTGATCACATTTATAAAGAGAGTAAAAAACTCTAATGTTATCTATCCATGGACGACCAAACCAAAGAGCACGGCAAAGTGAGTACAAACATAAACTAATTTATTCTGCCATGGTGACTGATCTGTCACTGGTCTGTGGGGATGGTTTGATGGGCACAGTGTGTGTACAAGTTACCAAACTGATTCCTCTTGAAACCTCAGCTCGGATAACATGAGGGCAAACAAAGGAAGATGAAGACATTGTGTCAATCTTGTTTGCAGTGAATAAGAGCAGTCCATATTTAAGGGCTTGGTTTAAGACCTCTAAGTGTATTCAGACTGATAAAGTGTGTCCCTTCCTCATGAAGACTCAATCCTATAATTAACTGCTCTCCTTAAATTAAAAAATTTAAAAAAAAATGAAACAGTTCATAGTAATTTTCCATTCACATATTTCTTTCCTGAAGTAAAATAGTAATCATCAGAGTAACTATGAGGTGCATAAACACAGATTTGAGTGTCACTTGGGCTATCTGGGGTATCCCTTCCACCTAATTATTACAGAAGGGCTCTGACCTGCAATCCATTGTGGGTCATCTGTACCAGCTTCACATCGCTTGCTCTGGTTGGGATATCTAGAATGACACAAGGTAGCTTTGTTTGGCCACTTGATTTTCATCATACAGAAATATTACAGAACTGTAATGAAGCATTATAAAATAGTAAGAAAACACTGAAAAGCATTCAAAACTTCCTCTGAAAAAAAGTTCTCTCCATTTATTCCCCATCCTTTCTGGAGTGAGCATTTCTTCTAACACCAGACAGCTTCAAAACACTGGGACAATTTCTGCCTGAACTGAACTGAGGCACCTCTGGCCAATATTCTCCTTGTCACATTTTCCATGGGTCCCGAAGTGGAATATATCCCACACAATTCATGATGAAAACTTTCTGAGCATCATATTACTACAATGAGATAACGATTATAATAACATTTTGCATTCACAATTGCTTATTCAGTTGAAAGTTAAGTCCCAAGTTACATGCATGAAAGAACTGCATTATTAAAGAAGACTCCATTTTAATATTTACTAACTTCTTAGTGCATGACTTGGCAACCACCATAACATTTTTTCTACTAAAGGGGCTTTTCAGGGCTTTGTTCTCTTTGAGCAGGATTGGGGAAAGCTCTGAATGGATTTCCTTTGTTTTATTTTCAGGCATGCTAATGAAAGAAATTTCTCTGTGGAGCATCATACAGACATCCAAAGGTTTCTTCAGCCATGTTGATCTTTGAGGTAACTTGTCCACACAGGAAGATACATACAGCTAAGTGCAGGGAATAGACTTAACTCTTTTACCCCAAATCATAGGCAGAAAAGAAAGAAACAACTGGCTATTGCACTTTGCAAATCTAAAAGCAACGGAACTATGACAGCTGAGACTCTTCCTTGTCAGCAAGGGAGAGCTGCACAAAAAGGTAACTTTCCTGACATCCTGATCTTCCATGTTTACCTCTTTAGGTCTGCTGGGACGGCAGGACATATTACCTGAGGAGAGGCATGGTCCTAGAATATCTCTACATTTTGCCAGCGTAAAGATTACCTTTCTAGCATATTTAGCATGACCTACTAGTGTTAAATAGTAAACCCCAAGTCTTTTGTGTAGTCTCTACACACACCCCATCTATCCACCCTTTCCACAGAGAACATTCCTGTACACCTCTCCAGACTGGGTTGGCAACACTCTGATCTTTATATGATGATACCAGAAGGTTTTTCTCCAAGAAAAATACATTTCTGATGATTCATTCTCCACTGCAGGCCTGCCTCACCTGTTCTAGAGAGATCGAAAAGCTTCAGCAAAACCTCACTTTTGTTCCATTGCTAAACATGCAGCTTTTCTTGCAGAAGTGCTAAGAGATAGGTACTGTAGCAGAACATTTCTGTGGCCTCAGTAACTTCACTGTAGATACCAGTATTTTTCAGATGATAGTCACAGTCCATGGCCCCTGGGGAATGTACTCTAGCCCAAGATGGATGTGCACAACCTGCAGAAAAAAAAACCTGCAGGATGATCACATACCCTTAGAAGGACTGTTTACCAGCTATATATAGCTGTTTATGGCCAGAAAGACAAAGCTTTATTGAATCAAGAAGTATTCCCACTTCTTGAATCTCTAACATGGATATTTTAGAAGTACACCAGATAGATTTCTGTTTTTTCCCTGCCACATTTTCTTTCCTACTAGATGAACAACCTTAGCAACATCCCCAACACCTCATCTCGAAAAATTAGTATTTTGCAATATTTCCTTTGTGAGAGAGTCAGATAAACCAGAAATTACAGGATGGAAAACAGAGACACATGGCTCAACTATGCCTTTTAGTCACAAGTCTGTCGGGAAATTTTTGTATGACTAAAGACAGAAGGATTTGGCTGAGGAGGTGATGATGCTGAGCTCTGTCCCATAATGCAGACACTCAGCCCTCCACATTCTCCTGCAGTAAAAATGGCTCTTTAAGCATTTTACATAAGATAAAGTTACTCTTCTGAGGAGATTGGCTCTTTATTTTCAAAAGCAGCCCCCTTCCTACCATTCCAAGTGACTGGAACTCAATCAGCACCTCATCTGGAAGGATTGACTTGAGACATTGATTCTTGAGGTGCTGGATTAAGGCAGCTAGAGCAAGGCAGATTGATCCCATTTGTAGCTTTTTCTCTCAGATTTTACACTATAGAAATCATTTTTACATTTTTCAACTCATTTTCTTTGTCTACCTTTAAGAAAGAAAATTCTTTTCCAGAGATCATTTTAGATTTGCAGATATAAAAAAGTATCTTAGAGCATTTCAAGGAGCTGACCAACTTAAAATGGAGTAGAATTTGATAATTCAGTGAATTCACCAATTGCATCTAATGCTTCAGTTTTATTTGTGGTTTCATATTAAAAAAGGATTTTTTAAAAGTGTATTTTGGAAATAAGCTTTCTTAGACCATCAATATACTCTATTAAGTAAATTACTGTTTAGAAACTCTTGTTTAGAGAGTTGCCTATCTAGTGCAGTGCAACAAGTCCAAAAGAGCAGTTATATTTTGCTACAGAAATAATTGCCATACTTTACTCTTTAAAACATGTTAAAGCTCTAAAAAAGAACTTTTCTCTCTGACTCCAAGTTATAAAGATAGCTTTTTGTACCAGTTCACAAGAGCAAGTTAACAGAAAGGCAATAGGCCCTGTAAATGAAAAATACCTGGGAGCAATGATGAGCAGCACAGAACCAGCAAAGCATCATTCTTCACTATTTCTGTGCTAGGGGGAATTTGGCAAAAATAAAGGAGAGAATTTCTTCCCAGCAATCCTTGCGTGCCAGTGCAATCCTTGGGAGCTATCATCAGCCATACATTCAAGTAAAGCATAAATATGTTAAACCTGTCTCTCTAATGAATAAGGTCTTCTGGCACTGCATATGTCACTTCTGGTCATGGACCATAATTCTGAGCTCAGCAGTGTTCACATACCTCCATTTGGGGCAGCAGCAGTAAAACCAGAAAGGTGTCTGGTTTCCACATGATATTTTCTGGCATAGATGAATTTTGTTCTGCATTGGAGGATTAGGATTAGAGTACAGACATAATAAAACTTCAGGGCTTCTTTTCCAGCATGGGTTCTTCTTATTAGAATCACATGGGGACATAAATGGATCATAAAAATAATAAATCTGTTATTATTTCAGTTATATTTATTATTCATACACAGGATATATTGTGAGAAGAATTAATTCTGGGCATGTATGAGCAAAGTGATATTAATAAATAAATCACTCTTCACTTGGTTTCCCAGACATGAGAATTGCTTAAGTAAATAACAAACTTGAAAAAATCAGCTTTTGACTACTTGCAGTATTCCAAACAGCACATCAAAACGTGAGGTAAGGTGGAGTCCTTTCTAGGGCAGGACTGCTAAGGTTTGGACACATGGAGGACAGAGACACATAGCTAGAAATGAAGGCCATCAAATGACCAGATTGAAAAGAAAGCTTAAAGAAAACTTAATCCATGATAGCAGGTGAATGAGTGTAGGAAAGACCCGAGTTTATCAGGAAGAACATTGTCTCCTAGGTTTAGACATAGGTTGGGTGAGAGGCCCTCGGATGGTCAGAGATGGGTGGGGTGAATAGAATTGACTGACAGGCTGCTGCTGGAAAGTTAGACCAACCTGACGTGCTTGTAACAACTGAAACAGGAGGCAGTGGCAAGAGGAAATGAAACTTGTAAATCTTTGCCTGAGAGGTGAGGACAAAACATGTCAGAGGAAACGGCGAGAAGATTGGCCAAGGTACCAGCTTGAATAGAAGAAAAACAGATCCAGAGTAAGGAAGTAGAGGTGACAGCTTGCTTAAATAAAATCCTCACTCAAAAGACAGAAATAAAGACAAGAATTAGGTCCTCTGAGTGTGAATATGCGCTTCTAGCCTGACTGCAACCACAAATATTGTGATAGAAAAATCAGCTCAGCACTCGTGATTTGAAACAGAATAACCAGTTTCAGTACAACAGGGAGAAAACCTTTTGAGCTCTTTTCCTCTCCTTAATTAGCTTCTTTGACAGTAATTTCCCTCTGTCCATAGTGATTCTCTGATGTTTTCTCCCAAAAGTTTTCTCTGGGCTCTTGCACTGCCACTGAAATGCACAAAATAACTGTAGAGCCAAATCATATCCCAGAACTAGCTGTCCAGCCTTGATTCCCCAAAGAAATATCAATTTCTAGCATGTTGCTCACTCAGCGGGTTGGGACCTTGCACTCAGATAACTGCAACCCAGTGAATCTCTGGAGGACACAACTGACTTTTCTTGCTTAGAAATTTAGGAGAAAATAAGAATGTCACTTTGTGCTGTTTACAAGATCAAAACTGAAGACCTGCTTCTGTGGATTCCCATGTGAGGCATCTGAAAGTGCAAAGTAACCTGGTGAGATGTCAGGCTGTGCACACTGACTGCTGTGTTCAGACTTTTCATGTTTTGATCAAGTCTGAAGCAAATGCCACAACTCCCAGTGGCCTCCAATTACTGGACAGCCACAGATGAACTTGCCAGAACAAGCACTAATCCTAGGACAAAGAGAGATCGTATATAACTCTTCCTAGGGAATGTGAACTGTGCACAGAAAATGGTGCTCGGAGTGGTGAGCAGAAATGAGGAAGGCCAAGTATTTTAAAAGTGCTTTAAACCAGGCCCTAGCAGGACAGTGGCTCACAACCTCCACATCAACAGTGGGAAAATGTGATGTGGCAGGTGGGTCATCTCTGTTATCTGTGTCACTTGCAGATGCTGTAACACTTGCAGGCTGCTACTTTAAATAAAAAAAACTGTATAAGTGGGGGCAGGAATGACATCCAGTCTAGCAAATGCTGTCTCCTACATCCTCCCCTAAGCCCAACACCTCTCAGAACAAGGAAGAGGGTTCACCTTTCTTTTCTGCCACCAGGAATTCTCGGGGGTTCATGCTGCATGTTGGGTTGCAGTCCCCCTGCAGCCCCTACATCAGCCCCACCCCAACCCTGGGAGCGCGGAACGGAGGAAAGCTCTTCACAGCACTATCACTGCCAAAGCATCCACTAAAGCAGGAGACAGCTCCTAGCTCACATTCTTCTCCCAGAGCCTAATACATTTTTCATTTTGAACCTTGTGCTACTGTACAGACACGAAATACAATTTTCATATCTGACTATGAGCTTTGAATGGAGTCAAATTATTCTACAGAATTATTTTCTGTTTCTCTTACCTTTGTCTAGAGATTGTATGAATTCTCACCATCAGAAACATTCTTCTGTTCGGGTTCAAAATTCTTCTGACCGCTCCTCAAGGACCTTATAAAGAAAAAAAAATTAATTAAAAATTCTGTATTGTGATCTACAGCAGCTATCTTTTACTATGGGAACACTAGTCCCCTTTCTCAGTTGTTTTTTGCCTAATGTTCATGTAAGTGTATGTGTGAGTGTGCTGGCTTATAAAACATCAGGCTAATATTTGGCATTGGAACAGCATAGCAGAAAGGAATAGCTCCAGCTTGCAGATAACATTTGTATTGACCACTGATCTATTGAACTGTTATATTTAGAAGGATCATTTAAAGGAAAATCTCATAGGCTATTGAATTTGAAGTTGTTCCAGCTACTCTGCAGGGTTTTTTTTTCCCTTCCTTTTCCCTGCAGTGAATTCTCCAAGGCAAATGGTGTAAAATATTTTGCTGGAGGGGATACTTTACTTTCAAGATTTATTCCTTTGCGCCACAAATATATCAAGGAAAAAAAATCAAAGACAATAGCAAAAATGTTGAAAGAACTGGAAAGTTTATTTTTAATCTCATTGTGAGGGTTTGACCGTCAAGCAGGGATTGTTGGTTTTGTCATGGAGGGAGGTTTTATGATAGGCAGCTATGATCAAACTGAGATAAGTCTCATTATTTTATTTTAATATTCGTTGTTTCTCCTTTGATGCAATGTCAAGGGAAGAACTGTCCTTTCTACTTTGACATCTGCTACAGAGGAACTATCTGTTAATTATCTTGACAGATACAACCTGCAAGTTTATTTTGATGAGCTGTGATCGATAAAATATAAAATATATCAAAGTGTTATGTGTACAAGCCTCCTTGGCATGCTAATAGCATGTATTTGGAGATGCTTGGTCTCTGCTTTTCTCCTATCGATAGTTTGTATGTTGAGCTAGCACTTGGTTTCTTATTTGCAATATGATAGTCAGATCATCATGCACACACCCTAGTACCATCTGCTTTTCTTTGAGGGGAGAAATATGTATTAGACTATTTAATAGCCTACAATATCCAAACCTGTGGGACTGTTTTATTGGTCATTTCACCTTGAGCATTCTCTTCCTCTTTACTCCCTTCCTAAAGCATATTTTGTGACTTTTTAGCCTTATCAAGAGTTGATAGCAAAAACAAACAAATGCATCTTATTATTAAAGAGATTCTTGCCAGGAGGTAAAAGAAATATGTGTCCCTGTGAGATTTGCTTACATATTCTGTGGATTGTAGATAGTATAGCTTTACATTTATTGAAATTGTCTTTTCCCCCTGAGTTCTAAGAAAATATGCCTAAAGCTATTATCGCATCTATCGACTCTGTGGGATTTAATGGACGTGGCTCCTGCTCCCAAGTGGTTGGAAAATGACCTCTATGAAGCAAAGTTCAAGCAGAGTGAAAGCTCTGAGGCTGAGATTAGAGACCTGTCAGTTGCCTGGTAGGATAAAAGTGTAAAATTATATGTGACGCTCAGTTCAGTCACATCAAACAGCTCAGAAATGTTTACTGAATGAACTACACAGTCGCTAATTACACTTTCCCCTTAAGTATTCACATTATCATGGGCAACAAATACCCAGAGAATC
>VYZP01002128.1:0-43638 GCA_013400635.1 Hypocryptadius cinnamomeus | reverse complement strand
CGTGGTGCCTTAAATAGGCTATCACACCGGTTTGATCAGCAAAACCAAAAGAAAAAATGCCAGGCACGTGATTTATTGAAACTGGGTCAATACATTCCTAACAAGTACCCTTACATGCAAAAATGAACACAACATCAAGAAATATGGTTTTACTTAAGATGCCACCCCCTTTAAAAGTTTGCTCCCAAGTCAGATAATCAGATAACAATTCTATGTAAATTAAATATACTTTACCAAGAGAAGCAGCAAATTGCCACTTTGAGAGTACTCTTGTCCCTACATCTCTGAATATGCTGCAAACTCAATCCAGTACCCTACAGAAGACAGCCGTGAAGTTAAAATAACCCACACTGACAGGGAGCAGATGTAGGAAATGAGAACAGAAAATGCAAGTAATCCAGCATCCGCATTAGAGCACTAAGCAAAACCCTCTCCCACCCACCCTTCCAAAGTGAGCAGGGCTCATGTTTCCCAGTGCCCACAACGTGTCACACACACACAGCAGTGTCTTGTTCAGCTTCCACTGGCCACATGGAAGACACAGTATTTCATCTCTCTGCATCTCAGCTCTGGATCTATGCAAACAAGCTTTTTTTCCCACTGCATCTTTTACTCTATTTAAATCACAACAGTTCCAGAGCAGAGTTTGACTGTCACGAAGTAAAACTCGTATCAAATTATGACCATAACCTCAGCTGGGGCCTTTATTGCTTATTCTTACTGCAATATTCTTCAATAACAATAACATTATAATAATTTTATCCATCAGGCTATGCTGCTTCTCTTCTGCACTGTACTGAATTCGTGCTAATGGAATGATTAAGGGAAGCTTAGCTGGAGAAATTATCTAGTTTCCATTCACCTTACAGTAAAACCTTAACACTTAATTGCTTGGCTAAAAGCTTTAGCTCATTTGCCTAACACACACAAGAGGTTCAACATTTCCTTAATTACAGAACTGATTTTGATCATGCCTTACTCCAACCAGGCTGGAAAATATGTCCACCGTGGATGTGAAGAAACAAAAGGCAGCTCTTGCATCCCCTGTGTTACATCACGCAGCATTTAAAGAAGGGACTAAGCCAATGAAGTCAGAACACACAGCCCCAGGCACGCACTTCATTCAAATTCAGCTATTTCCAAGCACCACAGTCACTGAGGCTCAGAAACAAAACCTGCACCTACAAAGCAGACTGTATAAATGCCAGAAGTCTTTACATGTGGAAAAGAAAAGGGCATGAGGGGAATGCTGGGACACATGAGGTAATGGAAAGAAGCTGAGCAGAGATGGAGATCATCCTTAAAACAACCAGGATGTTTGAGAACTTAGAAGTTACTACAAAATACACCCATAACATAAAATCTAAGAGTGAACAAGTTACCCCACTCTGCAGGCAGGGATCCCACCACTGGGCCCCAGATGGTCAGATTGTGAGACTGTGAGAATGAAGTGAGCACACTTGCAAGTCAGCCTCTACCTTCAGCATAAATGTTCTTGATGTTTTAATTCAACCAAAAGACTCATATTGTCCTAAACCCAGATGTCCAGGGCTCAACCTTCCTACTCCAGGCTGATGTATGTGTATCACTTGTGTATGCCTGAGATGAACACATGGTGTTGCCAGTCAAAGCAGGCAAATATAGTTGGGTTAAGTGAGGTGACACAGACATGAATAGTCCTGCCCAAAACCATCAATATCAGGGGCTACACAGGAGAAAATAATACAACATTATGGGCAGATCTTTTTAAAGCTAAGTTTTTTTAAAAAAAACTTCACCTCAATTTTTGTAACTATTGAAGTGTCTTACAGTTTTATTTATGCCTTGAGTTACAGAAGACAAAAAATAAGCTTAACTGAAACTAAGGCTGAACACAGGGAAAAAGTGAAACTACAGGTTGCTCGTTTGGCTTAAAAAACTGGACTCAATTAAGGATATTCTAGTCTGTGAACTCTCTATCAAAAAGAAGCAATTAGATTAAAACACCCCATAAAAGCCACTTTCAACATGACACCAAATGATACTGTAAACTTTGTTTGAAGTGCTTACCAATAACAAAAAAGAGGGGTGTTATAACGAGATGATCTTTGAGCTCCCTTCCAATCCACACTATTTTATAGTTTTAAGTATAGGCATTCCATGTATTTTCCATCTAGAAAGGCTGTTTTGCCAGTTTCAGGAATTTTCTTTTTTTTTTTCGTTCTTTCTTTCCTTATAATGTAAACTTCTCAAAAAATTGGATTCTGAAAACAATGACAACTTTAACTAGCACCTTGTCGGTGTTGCCACTAACAGAAAACCCTCTGCGCTGGTGGAACAGCAGGGACTTGGTGGGAGATGCACATCGCATTGCATATATCCACTGCCTCTTTGCCCAATTCCTCTCCAGGTATCAAATCAATACATGCTACTCATTTTCCTGCACTTTTACAACAATAGCTCGCTCTGTTCCTATGGTTTAGCCCAAAACCCACTGGGAAAGGCATTGTGCATACAAGCACACCAGTCAGCCCAGCTGAATAAATCATCATCTCCCTTTAATTAAGATTAATGTTGCAGCCTTTCCTGGTTATAAAATCCAAAAGGTCCAAGCCAAAGGCATTGAGATGGACAGAAATGCCCTGCCTGCACATCTAAGGCAGCTGCAGCAATACTGGGAGGTTGTCAGCTGAACAGAGAAATTCACCAGCCCCGATTCCCATTTGCACTACATGATATTTGCAAACTGATAAAAATTAAGTAGTTCTGCACTCTCCAGCTTTCTCCTGCTGAAATTAATCAATACCCTACCTAGAAATAAATGAGAGGCCGGTTTATGGTTAAACCTCCAGAAGAACCTTTGCCTTCCCCACCAGCTCTGTTGAAGGCAAGGGATATCAAGGAGTCAATGCCACCAGATGCCAGTCCCAAACACGGGGCTGCTTTGCCCTGCTCTAGAGTCACTGCAGTGACTGTACCAGCAGCTACAGCCTCACCAGGGCTACAGCCACTAGCTCTGACAACAGTGTAAAATTAAGAGGATGGGAAGAAAGAATTCTATGGAAGCAGTTACACACTTCCACAGAAAACCAAACTCATGTTCCTGCACAGTCCATCGGTAAAGCAGCAGCAAGGATTAAGCTAGTTTGCATGTACTGTGCTATATGAATTTATTTGTAAGTCATGACTCAGGTAGATTTACTCCAGACATTTTGCAGGAGAGCTCATCAGCCAGGCACTGCCCAATCAAGCACGCTGCTTCTTGTTTAAATCCAGGGCACAAGAGGAGATGAGCGCATATTAAAAAAAGAAGAGGTCAAGAAAGGTGACAGTCCCTCCTGGGCAGGAAGCCTCTTCTCATATGCGTCAGGAAGTGCTACATTCACATATATGGAAATCTATAAATAAGAAACAAGCTAAACTCTCTTGTCACTTGAGCATCCTAAAGCTTTAAAGTCTATTCGTGACCACCTCTGAAAAGTTAAGAAATGCTCCAAGTATTTTTCTCAAGAAGCTGCTCACCTCGATACCTGCTAAAGCAAAAGGCATTAATAGGACCAACACATGCAACATCTCTGTCCCCCTTGCTAGTTATGGCAATCAGAAACTGCAACAAAACTGAGGGAAGGCTATTTTATTCTGTGCTGTGTTTGCACAGTTGCCTCACAGGTCCTTATCCACTGCTGGCTTGGTGACACAATTGTCACCTGGTGTTCTCAGATGCAGGAAACTTTGGTGGAGACCTTCAAAAAAAGACAGACTACACATGGCAGACTATGAAATGCAAATCTCATACCAATTCCAGTCTGCAGATTTTTCCCAGCTCAAGATCGCAATCTGAATTTATTTTCACAGAATTTTTATGGCATAGGTCACACATCAGTCATGTGACTGTAGTGTCTGAGATGCACAAAAGACTCTCAAGTAAAACACAAGTGAACCCAAATCCTCAAGACAGTCAATTCAAAACTGCTGAGACACAGCTATTCAAGTACAAGGTACAAAACCCCCATGTGTTCTAGCTGTCTCTGTTCTTCAAAGTATGTATTTAAATATATGATCTTACAAGCTTGGTGGCAGAAGTCTGATCAGTTAAAAAGGTTCAATTTTCTTTTTTTCCCCACTCTCTAGTAATTCCTTGCAGAGCTGCCAAACATATGCACGTGTTAAAGAGCAGTAAACACTCCACAACCCCACTCTCTTAGAATTGGTACCCAAGGAAGATCTGAGCTTTCAGAAACCCAGAGGCAAAGAGTTACAGGCAAATAGCTATTTGCTAATTATACTTCCAGGACTGACACTATTGAAAAATGTGGTCATCCCTCAGGCCATGTTTTCTCAAAATTATCAAGGATCTGAGAAAGCAGAGTCTATTTCTCAAGTTTTTACTCTTCTCTGAATCTCATTTTAAAATGAAAAAAGGGCATATCTTTCAAACAGCCACAAGAATGTATTTTCATATTTTACATTTATTATTCAAATTAAATGTGATAAATGCTTAACTACTGCTCCCACAGAACCCAGTTCAATTTATGAGTTGCTCCCCACAAAAGCTTTGTGACAGCATGGTCTTTTGCTAAGGATAAGCAGCATATCTGGAGAATTACTTATGAATTTATTTTACATCAAGGGCAATGAAAACACACAGTTTTAAAAACAGGAAAATAGATCTTCCTTATTTAAGTTTGGTTTCTATCAGAAGAGTAGCATTGTACACTGGACAGAAAAATTATTCCCTATTTCTCCTATTTCCAGCTCAAGAGCCAGAAATATACACTTCCCTGAACACAAATAATGCATAAAAAGTGTAAATGGGTATGTAGCCAAAACAGTGCTTAGGTGCCTGAATCCATATGTCAACATGCAATTTTTATGCACACACTAACACATGTATAATTAGCAGCCAATTTGCACACTATTCATCAGGAATAGCTGGGGCTGTGACAACAGACTCCAGCACAACTGCTGCTTGGCAGGGACACAGCCTTACACTCGACCACAATTTACAAACTCTACTTTTTCAGGAAGACATTGACTCGGATTTCTGCCTTAGCTTAGCCACCCACTGGTGTCATTCTCATTTTGGGACAACAGCACTCAACCCACTGCAAATATGATCAATCAGCAACCCTGTGCATATGAAACAGATTGTGTCTGACAAGGCATTTTTTAGGAGTCTAGTTGAAGAGGAAACCTGCCTCAAAATTCCAAATAGTAATGGAGATGACTGAATATTATTTCATTATTAACTTCTTTAGGAGGGGAGTAGTTCACATTGCGAATAAGGGTCTCACCTGCCACATTAAAATGGGGGGTGTGGTCAAGGGGAAGAAATCCCAACAAGAAGACAGAATCTCACCTTTCCTTTCCCACTCAGCTCCCAAAATGAGCCCTGTGATGGACTGTGCACTTCACTTCAGAAGGCTGACTTGAAGGGACACCTCTGTACTGCGGTGACAGAGGTTTGTAAACCTGCAGATCAGCTGGTGACACAGCCAGGTCCCGTGGTGCAGACACTGTGCATGTACTGACAATACCAGGTCTAAGTCATCTCCAGACAAGCAGAAGGGAGAAACTGACCCATTGCTTCCTTCCCTCCAATTCCTTCCCACTGAAAAATAAACGATGTTCAAATCAAAAGCCTTCTTGTTTACAAGAATCACAGTTTGACTGCAGATGTTTTATCTTCCTTGTTCATCATACAAACCACTCTTGACCTTGTGCAATAATTGCTTGCTTTTCACTCAGGAGCCCTCCCTCTGCTGCTATTTACATTCAGGGTTGTGCTGCTTTGATCACTGAGCCATTTGTAACAAATGCCTTCCAAGATGGATAATGATAAGTAGGACAGTCCCCTTTTTTCGTTCATGATTAATATCTAAAATAGCTGTAGAAACAATTTAATCAAATCAGATGGGAGGAGACAGGTTAGCTCCGTTATCCAAAGGTACCTCAAGGAAGCCTGGTAAAAAACTACTTTGTGGAGTGGGAAAGAGAAAGGGTAGTAGCTCTTGGGTCTCAGACTTCACAGGGAACGTCACAGACGTCACAGCTGAAGTGGCCCCTATAGGAGTCTCTGCAACCCCAATGGAATCACAAAACCACCTTCCGCCAATTACCCCTGTAGGGGTTCACAAAACCTTCTTCAGCAGCCTGCTGAGGACTCCCAGCACAAAGGCTGCCCAGTGATGTCTGTGACCAATGCAAAACGGCACCAATGGTCTGAGTGGGGAGCAGCGACTCCCACACCTACAGCAGCATGGGATGGCAGGTGAGCAGGGCTCCAGCAGACACACGGGAAAATCAACAACTTCTGCCCTGCAAGACCAACAGCATTTGAAAACTGTGGGTTTGCCCAACAGATTTACATTTGCAGACATGCCCACTGGACACTTTCTGGGTTTTGCTCATTCCCACAAGCTCTGTGGAAGAACACATTCTTACTGCATACATAATCCATATCAGTTAACTCTCACCTCAAGCTGTTCCAGAAATTAAAAAACAGAAGCAGTACTGACATTTTGTTGTGGAAGGTCATGTCTGCAAAGAGGTAAGTACCATATTTTCTTTTGTTTTCAAAGGAAGGCAAAACCCTGACAAAGAGTGTCTTAGTACTCTCTAACTTAGGCTGAAGAACGCTACAAATAAGACATTCCACTTAAGGTGGTGCTTGCAATGTTCACTTTCCAAATATAGAAGGCAGCAAAAAATACCATGGAGACGTCAAGATTTGACTAGACTCTACTGTTCATATTGTTCTTACACAGTGGGGTTTAAGCTACAGGCATAATAGTCTATACTAAAGGATGTTCTTAAGGGCTCTGAGTAGCAAATTAATTGTATGGTTTATCACTGGGTTTCGAATGCTCTGTGAAGGAAAACCTGTGCAACTATTTACTAATTAACAACTGACTGTAATAGGGTCAATTAGTAACATTGACCAAGAATTTTCTCCTTATTAAGAATATGAAGCTCTCTGTCTCCAAGTCAGGCAATGGCACCATACATATATTAAACAAGCTATCGATGAAATAATATTTCAGATATCACTTCTGAACAAGCACATTTGAGTACAGAAGTTAAGGGCATGAGCAAAGCATATGCCACATAATCCCCCACTAAAATTTGGGTTTTCGAGAAGTTTAAAGAAATACCACCTACTCAAGAAGCACGTAGGAGGTACTATAAAAAGAAGACAGAACCACTATTAATGGGATTTATAAGGAAGAGAGGGCAAAAGATAACACCTGAAAATCTCTAGCACTTTATATGGCATTTGTTATCTTCAAAGCATTGCACAAATGTTAACTAATTAATCCTCACATTCTTCTGCCAGGTGATAGGAGACAAAGTTTAATTTTAACAGCTGGAGCAAGATTCACACAGAAAGGAAGCAATCTGCAAGAGGTGAAAGGAAGGCAGCACTAGAACAAACCAGCACACAGCTGATCCTAGAGCAGCACAGCCACAAAGTCATGGTACGCCATATACAGAAAAAGTGAGGAGGGGGAGAGAAAGAGTCTATTTGCAGTCCCCAGCAAACAGGCTATATGACTCTAAACAAAAAGACAAGAGACAGGACATCATCAAGACAGTCACAAATTAAATTACCTTTGTTATCTGTGTTCTGCAAGCGTGCAATTCACAGCACCCTCCACCAATGCTACCAGCCACTCACAGCTCATGCAGTGCCAAAACTAAAGACTTGCTTTGCTATCACAATTTTTTGCCATTCACAAGCCTGAAAAGGTGGCAGGAACAAGGTAAATGACAACTTATTTCCAAAATGACTCTGCCTTCATCAAGAAATTTAAGGCAATGCTAGTTAGTGCAATGCAATTTGCAACCAGAGGTTTTCCTTTCACAGACCTCCAGCCACAGCTCTCAAGAAATACCTCACTACCTCCATTTTACTGAAACAGAGGAATTCAAGGAATTCCATCACCAAAAGGCAAAAGAAATGGTCAACAACAGAACAAGCACCTCTTCCATCACCAACTGCTCAGGACATCATGAACTCACCCCTGGGCAGAAATACCAGTTCTGATGACACCACACTTGCACGGCCTCCAACATCCCAGGGCCTCTAGAGTAAACAGGTGCTGTGTCACCAAAATCAATGGATTGAAAACATCCCTCCATAAGGCATGGAGGACAGTAATGAAGCCAAGGCTTGATTTGGGAAGGGCACCTGAGGACACACAGCACAGCCCACATCAGAGGTTTACAAATCCATTATTTTGAAGAGGGAATGGACAAAGTATGAATACAGTGCGGGGACAGCAAGTAAGGAATTTGTCTCTGCAATACCCTCCCTCTGACTGCCAGGAAACACTGTCCAAAGAGGCTCCTGTGGTACAAACAATAACTGGATGGGAAGAGGCACTCCTGAATTCAAGCCCAAATGCCACAACAGGAAACAGCACCTGAGCATTGCAGTGGTGAAGCAGTGCTCACACCCTGCCTGCAAACTCACCAGAGGCAAGCCACTGCTGCCACGCTGCAGGGCTACCTGCAGCACAGAGGGAATCATGCACTGCAGGCCTGGATTCACAAGTCAGTGTCAGGGCTCACTCGTGCATTCCCTAAGGATCAAGGAAGTACCTGAGGAGCTGGAAGCCGGAAATGTTCCTTTCAAGCCCTTCTTTGAAGGCACTGGGTTTGAGTGGCACCAGGTCACAAAGTCTGCTTCCCAACAGTGCTCAGTCAGCTGGACTCTTGACTCAGTTTCTCTGTCATTAAGCCAACACTCAGAAGACAAACTGATCTTTGCCACACTGGTATGAGATAATATTCACTGGTGTTTGCAAAGCAAACAGACCCAGATGCAAAATCCTGTTGGAAGCAGCGGCTGCCTTCTGCTAGAGAAGGCACAGCACCTGATGCATCAGAGGAAATGCTAATCCACCTTGATGTAAAACTTCTTCCCAGTGCCTCGAACAGTAAATTCAGTCCTTTGAACACGAAATACAGTCAACCACTTGATAAACCAAACAGGGAACCCACAACTTCCTCACTGCTCTCCAACTCATTCCATTCAAGAAATAAAACTACAGCAGGCAGAGATCCCCCCACCATCTTTCTCATGTGCGTGTCACACACCCACAGTGATGCTGAAGGTAACAAATTAACAGCTTACATTAGAAGATACTGAAACATATTTTTCATCCAGCTTTGTAGGTTCCCTTTTATATATGTAGCCACCTCCAATTCTGGGTCAAAAAATGAGCCCTATTTTTCAGAAGTGCTATGCATGCACAACTGAAGCTGCTGTTCCAGGTGCACTGCAAGTAGTCAGCACTTCCAGAAAAACTAACTAACAAACAAAACAAAAGCCAAAAAACCAAAACACATTGGGATACATGAAAAGGGACTGGCTGGAAGGAAAAAATGTTTCTCATTGACCTACCAAGCAGCTGGTATTACCTCTAGTTTAACTTTACACACATAGAACCACCTGATTTAACAGCCTTGCATCGACTCAAAATAAATTAAAAGCAGGTTTTGCTATGTCACAGCTGTAAACTAGTTTTTCAATTCTCAAGTACAGCGAGTTACGTATTTCAAGATGAAAAATCACACCTTCAAGTGCAAGATAATGCAAATTGGAAGAAATAATTTAAACTACTTGTACACAGCAAATGGGAAAGAATTAGCTGAATCAACAGCTCAATGAAGACATCTGCTCAGCATGAAGCATCACAGAGCAAATAAACTGCTGTGCCAAATTAAGAAAGGTAAGAAATAATAATGTGGATAAATTAAAATGACTTTGTATAATTTCACTGACAACAGCAGGGCCCCTCTGCTCATCTCAGAGACACCAGCTCTGTAACACAAAAGGTCAAAGAGGGCAGCCAGAACAATTGGGAACAACGGATTCATACGAAGAAAGATGGGGAAAATATCTTTTAATCTACAAAGAAAAATCACAGGAAAATATTTACATTAACATAAAATGAATGTTACAGTAAGATAAGCTCTGACAGTCACAGTGGATATAGTAGGAAATACCAGAAATAACTCCATGTGTTTAGCTATTTTGAAGGGAGGGAAAATTCAGTCCACTTGTAACTCCACTTGGTCCACAGTATATGCTCAATCTGAGGAATGCACTGCCATAAGTATCACTAAGAAAACTACTGCATATGTTAAAGAGGACCCACAGAGGAAAAAAATTCACACTCAGACCTCTCCAGCATTTAGGGAGAGTTCAACCCGACTTCAGTTTCACTTGAAATCAACGAAATGCAGATAGCAGAGGTCTGTGATTCTAGATCAAGCTTAAAGCAAAAGTTGTTCAGAAAGCACAGCATTTCTTCTCCCTCCTGAATGAGCCAAGAGCAATGGCTCTGCCAGGGGCAAAAGGCTACATTAGACAGGGCTGAATCTTTCTGTCCCACAAAGGCAATTCTAATATTAGTACAGAATAAGCATATGGCAATTAGCAACTCCACACTTGATTTGTATGAACTAGGTGAGCACTCCACAGTCATGCATTTCCAAATACGTTTCAGATCACTTGTGCATAAAAAGATTAACGTAATTTTTCATTAATTATTAGCTTCATTTGCCCGGGCAGAAGGATGAACTGTAGATCATGATAATAAATGGAATAAAGCACTGTTTTAAGGCATGCCTTCATTAATCTTTTGAGCTATTTATGCTAAATTCTGTGGATTAAAAAAAAAAAAAAAGAAAAATCAGACTTTAAAATATTTCTGGAAGTCTAGGAGGCTCCCTGAGGTAAGCAGCGCTCTACTCAGTGTAACGTCAATGAAGCACACCCCGACACTCGGGAGCGCAGCGGGATGGGCAGCGCCACATGCGAGGGGCGNCGCCGGACCCGCTCCGGACCCGCCGCCGCTGCGGCTGCTGCCACGTCTGGCGGCGCAGGCGCGCTCGCCGCCACCGCCCGCCCGCGCCGCGGCATGACGGGGGCTGTAGTCCGGCCCGCGCCGGGGATGCTCATCCCTCGAGGGACGGTGCCTCTCCCGCAGCCGCCCCGCGCAGGGAAATAAACGCCCAAGCCCCACCAAAATGCTGCCCGAAATCCCCGTCCCGTTTGCTTCAGCAGAGGTTAAAAAGTTACAGCTCTTCTCTTACGTCCCACTAGCCTCCCGTCCGGGGTTCTTTGTGCCTCCACCTCTCTCCCGGCTTGTGCCTTACTCCAAAGAGGCTTCTGGCATACAGCCTCTTTCGTGATGCTTGTTTGTCAGGGGTTTTTAAAGCTTTAGCTGATCTTAGATCTGGAATAAGAGGTGAATAAGGGAACAAAAAATAATGAAAGGGGAGAGAGAGTTAACTGGTAGAGAGGATTAGAAACTAGGACTTGTTGTCCTTGTAAATTGTTCCTACTCATTAAATCCTAAAGGTGAACCCTGTTTATCCTCACACGTCGCCAATGATGCCAAAGTGCAAGCAAATAAATAAATACACTGATTTTGACCAGGATCAATTTGTGCAGCCTCCATTATAATCACGGTATTGGAATGGTTGCTGCATCCAGACGGATAAATCGGTCTATGCCCTGAGTCTGGCACATCCAGTGAGCTAGCTCTGCCTCGCAAGGACATCCCAGATGTCCTGCCAGTAATCTTCAGGTCAAGGCAGGTCAGCCACGTTATAATTGGCTTCCCACAAACAGAAGGGATCTTCACCTACCGCCCAGTGGCTGCGTGAAATTCTTCCTTGGCTCCGAAACATCAAAGGAAAATCAAAGGCATCTTCGAGCCTGATCCTTACAGCTGACTGTCACCCGAGCATTAGACTAAGAGGCTGGCTGCAAGGGAGCAATTTGTAGATCCACACAGCTGACTGATCACTTCAAGTGGTGATGATGAAAACTGAATGACGTTGACATTAACAAGTCCCCTGGTGGAAATACAATTTTGCAAAGCAGAAATACACATAGAGAAAGTTATTACTATTAACATTTACACTTTTGTGGCATCTTTTGCAGCAGAATCAGAGCACACTTTCTCAGTCACAGCTGGATAACCTTTAGCAAATCATTTCACAGTGCTATGCCTCGCTTCCCATCTGCAAAAGGCCTTGGTTAGCCTGCCTTAAAACAAGGTTAGCAATCCTCAGCTCTTGCTAAAATGCCAGTGAAAGCACACATGAGGCACAGCCCTGGAGCCATCAGAAGGAGTTTGGGATTAGAAGGGATGGATGGCTGAAGGGAGACTTAGGGAAGGAAAAAGCATGAATTTTTTCACTTCACAGTTGAAGGACCCAAAACAAAACATCCTTTTTGGCAAATATCTGTACCCCTAACGTATATGCTATCCACACTGCCTCCTCTCACCTGCAGTCCTTGCTGACTGCACTGGGATGGATGGATGGAAAGATGGCTGGGCTACACAAGTTACCATCACTGCTGGTGTCAACTTCCCAGCCTGTGATAATGAGCCTGCTAGTAAAAGGGTCTGGATCGCCAGTTCAATCCCAGTTCAAATAAGGTATCAAAACTTCCAGGAATAGGTAACCTCTTCTAGATGCTGTTCATCTTCAAATCCCCATCCTACAGCTGAAAAGCTTCTGCATGCAACTACCCTGACACATCCAGACCTCTAATCTCAGCTGGATATCCAGATCCTCAAAGACTGCTTGAGTCCTCCTGTGACTCCTTTGTGTAGAAAAATGTTATATCTTCTGATGCTTCACATCACAATTACCATTATCAGGCAATGTAAAAGTAACCTCAGTGTGGTAGAATTTTCTGTGCCGTGTCACAACCATATAGGATGTGCTGCCATTGTGATAGGAAAGGATAAAATCATGGGAACATGGTTGTTTTGTCACAGCAGTACATTTTTATCATGACAGCAAGAGGAAACATTCTCAGGAAGAAAGAAAAAAAGGAGACAAGCTATTTCAAACTGAGCTTCTGAAAGGTTATATAAAAAATCCAGTTTGGGAATCTGCAGTTTTTATATACAGGAGAATATAGAAAAGGTATCCATGTGGCAACTACAGCTTCTTTCATTCAGTTTGGCTCAGTAATTTGTATTGACATGACAGGCACTGCCAAAACTTAAGAGACAAGATCATTGAGCATCTGTCACAGGTCAAAATAATATATCAAGTATCAGCTCTAGACAAGGCTTTGCACAGTGGCAACTACTTAATCAATCCAGTCGTGCATTACTAATGAACTCATTACAGTTGTATCTCAGTGCACTGCTTTCCAGTATCCCAAGTTTACCCTGTATCTGTTTGACATTAATATCATATGTTGCTTGCTTCTCTGTAATTGTAATATTTGTATATGGCACTGCAAAACACTGTGAAAGCATTCATTTATTCACCACTGAGAAGACAGCATTACTACCCTTGGATTATAGATCAGAAAACAGTAGCAGAGAGATTATATGATTTGCTCAAGGCTATAAAACCAGACGGTTTCAGATCATGTTCATTTCCAAAGCCTGCACTGGGTCTGCTAATCCTTACTTGACTATCTACATTCAAACACCTCTTTTACCAAGAATAAAATACAAAACTGGACTGACAGTAAGTATGTCTGTAAGGAATTACACCTTCCACGTTTCATCTATGTTTCTGCTTTTTTTGACAAGCCTTATTCTTTGTTCTCTTTTTGACCTGAACAAGTCTCTGTTGGCTTCTCACAAAAGGTAAAATGAGTCACCTTTACCACAAAAAGTGATTGCAGAGCAGACAGAAAAAGATACAAGTCAAATTTCAAGCCATACGGAATCCAGGGGCAACACAGGATCTTCTGGGACCCAAAACTACATGTCATTTGCCCAGAATGGAAGCATGACTTGCTCACTGCCTTAACTACACAAAGTTCTCTTCCTTCCTTCCAGCAACATCTCTTCCTTCTTTAGTTCAGATTCAGCCAACTGATTTTGATCTGCAGGCTTATCTCCTGTAAGTTTTGTGACATCTGTGTCTTGGCACTGATTGCATCAGCTGAAAAGAGACATAGGAGCTGGTAGCCATCAACAGATTGATGGTATCATAGCCCTGGGCTCCTCATGACCTTCCTACAGCTCTTCAGCACATGATGAAAAGGAAGAGACAGAACCAGCCCCTGTAGGACTTTATGTGGGAGTGGTCACAGAGAAGAGGCACAGCTGTACATTGCTTTTCTCCAGCTGATGTCTGTCAGAGGGGAGAGCCTGAAGGCAGCTTTCCACTCCTGCAGCCTCCTCAGCATCTGACAGCAGGGCTGCAGATGCAGAATATCCATACACATCAACTAGCAAGTTCCATGGAATACCATTAGCATACCATAATCATGGATACAAAGGTGCAGCTGTTACATAAAGGATTGTTTCTTAGGCCACATATTCTAGTTTCATACTGTTGCATGAACGCTTTTTAACAATTTCCTTTCAGGAAGGGAAACGAAATCTTACGATTTCAATGGGGATCAATTGGGAAAGCTTTAGTCCACATCCCAGCATTTCATAGCATCCCATGCCTTTTGATGGCTTTGAGTTTGGCGGAGATTTTTTTTTTTTCATTATCCATGCCATGTCACTCATATCTTCCCCTCAAAGTTCTGTCTTCATCTGTGATTTTTTCTCCTGATTTTGCAGCATCTGTGTGGTTAGTTTTGGCATCTTTTGGCCCTTTGCACTGCACCTTATTTCCTCCCAGGCCATTTTCTTGTAGTCACTAAATGTCCCAGTNGGGGGTGCCGCACACAGGTGCAAAAGCCGAGCGCGGCAGCTCCGCTGCGGCACAGCCGCCGCCGGGGGAAATCCTCTGGAAACCCTCTGCCACCGCGCCGCTTTTCACGCGAAACTTGGGACCGAAGCGCCGCCGGNAGGCCATTTTCTTGTAGTCACTAAATGTCCCAGTTTTCTGGTTTTTTTGGTTTTTTTCAGTCGCATTTTATTTGATCGTATCTCCTTTCCAGAGTATTTGTAAGTCTTTCTTTTTGGGGTCGTAAGATTTCGTTTCCCTTCCCGAAAGGCTATTTTAAAATATATCATGAGTCTCTAGAGTCTGCTGTTTTTCAACCTGTGACATATTTGTGCTTTTCATCTGGTTCGTCCACTGACCTCAATGGGAATGGTATGGAGGCAAGCTGGGATGGAGTTTAGTTGGAATGCTTCAATTGAGGTGCTCTGTAATGGTGTTCTCTGCAGCACAGAACTCTGGACCTTCATTTGCTACATCATATCCTTTTACATTTTGGAGACCTAGAAGGTCTCTGGTCTTTTTGTACAGACCTTGAACAGCACAAAGAAAAAATACACACATGCAGTGTGCTTTCATGGGAAGTTTACTTTTGTACTTTATGGTTGTTGTTTCCTTCATTCTAGAATAAAAGTACTTTTGGACGACAGGTAGACAGATGCTCTTTATATATGAGAGGAAAAAAACCAGTCGGTACTGCAAGAATCAGTTAAAAGTTGAGTACAGATATTTTTCAAGTATTTCCTCCTAGATATTTTCCATTATAGTTTTTATGGCTTTCTCAGAGTCTGAGGTTTGCATGCCCCTTTACATTTAAGAGGCCCTATGGTTTAGTACACTGTCATTTCTTTGACTGAGTCTCCAAAGCTGGATATAATGTGTTCCTGAGTAAAATAAAAACCTTCTACAGTACAGGCACCTTGCTGGCAGGTAGTTGATAATTTATGTCTCACAGTTACCTGCTGAGACAATAGTTAAACAAGATTAAAACAACCATTGGTGTCTAGCTGTTGTGCACTACCGCTGCACTGCTGCATGTTCTCCAGGTACTGTGGTCAACAGTTTTCCAGTGATTTGCAGAAAATATTTAGGCTTTTAAAAAATATATAGGCTGCTTTACCTTTACTTTTATCAGGAAAGTGTTGAACAATGAGCTTGTGAAGAGGGCAGAGATCTGAATTCAATGCAGAATCCAACCACAGATTCCCTGCACAAGGATTTACACGTCATGTGATCTGGGGGGGGCTGACGTCTCTACCTATAAATCAAAAATAGGTGCATAAGTGGAGTTTAGCTAATACCCCCTGGATGGTGATGACCTACATACTCTAGTAACAGGGGCCTGTCTGGTTATTTTTGAACAATATAGGTCGCTATTCTGCTGGCAAAATGTTTGACTTCAATATGCAAGTTCACATAACAGGACTGATTCTGCCATGTGCATCGGGGTAGCCTCACACCAGCAGCTAGCAGCAGAGAATTGGCTGGGGCTTCTCCTGCAAGTAGAGTTATTATGCCTCTGGTATGGTTGCACAAAATATTAATCCACATGAAAGACCAAATATAAAGACAGGACTATAAAAATACAATCAAAATACTGTTTAGTGTAAAACAATGTTTGCACTACTGGCCTCAGTATTTAGTGGAGCTGTATTCATTCACAGTAGCTGTGCATCTGTCTTCATATTATGTCCAAAAATGTATTAACATTCAACCATCAGCACATATTGACTGCACACTATGTTCTACTACAATATTTTCATACATCTATGCTTTAAGAATATAACCAATACATCCAATATACACATATTCAGTACTTTTGCCTCTCCATATATAGATAGATAACTTTGTATCTACTTTTTTACACACTTGTACACACACACATGCACACATGTATACATGGTATGTATTAGAGGTACCTTGTGTGGATTTACATGATTTTATATTAGTAAATATCCAGTCAATATTGGGTTTTCCCCTCCATTTTCAGGTCTCCTGGAATTAGTTTGTGTGATTAAATACTGCCTGTTTGAGCTTAAGATTAGCAGACTAAATTAAGTGTATGACTATGCAGTCAGCAGCTATAACATGTAATATGGCAAAGTTCAATGAGGGATTTTCCTCCTGGAAGACCTTGTCTTTGTAAAGACCACTACTCAGAGCCATATGAAAGGATCTGTGCTGTGATGAAGCAAGCATGAAAAACTCCCCTAATCTTATGATCAAATTCCTTGGCTTTCTGCAGCTGTGCACTCAGAGTAGCAATTTAGCAATCCTGTAAGGAATTTACTAGGTCCTTAGGATTTTCTCTATAAACCTTCTTCCTTCCCTGCATATTGTAGTAACCCATCTTTTACAAGGAAAACACCACAGAGAATGCTGCATAGGAAAAGAGATTGTAGAAGAAGCAGAGAAGCAAGCGGAAATAAGACCTTGATCCTAAACTCTTTGAATGTAATGGATTGACTTCAGCAGGCTTTGGCACAATCCCGAGCTGTCAGGGAGGAAAGTCAGTAAGAAAAAGGAGGAAAAACAGCTGAGGATCAACAGGGAAACAAAAGAAGCAGAAAGAAAAAATACTGAAGAAAAAAGGAAAAAACTAGAAAGGGTAAAAGGTAGAGTGCCAAGGGAAAAGAGGCAGAGGAAAGTAATAGTGGACACCACTAAAACAGAAGTAGAGGGGAGTGAGAAAAAAAACCTGAATGATCTGTGAAAGGGACTGTGCAGGACATTGATTTGCTCCTGGTTTTTAAGCTGGTTGCACATAGCACAACCTCATCACTGTGACTGAGACTGTCACTGAAATTGCCTGTTGAAGTGCCTGTCATGTCCTGTGCCCCAACTCCTCTGGGCACCAGGTCAGCACTTCCTAGAGAGCACCATGGCTCTCAAGTGTTCTCTGCCTCGAGGTTTCCTGTACATGGAGCAGCCTGGTGTGCACCTGGGGCTCCCCTTGGGTGTGGGGGTAAGCTCCTGCAGAAGTCAGTGGGAATGGAAGGAGCTCAGTGTCAGAGTAATACACGGTCTTGCCTCTTGTTTCCACTGCAGCAATTAATAAATCATTTAACACAGATATTATAAGAACAAGATTGTTTTGCAGGCCAAGAGCAGAAGTGAGGAGACCTGAATTCTGTTTCAAAGAATGTTCACTGTTGCCTGTCACAAAGCTCTGGCAATTGTCAGTAAGTCTGTACAATTTTTTTTCTCATTTTCTTCTCTTGAAATATACATGCACCTGATTTGACTTTGGTTTTGGCCTCTTGGGAGCTCTCAGGCTGAAAAGTATTCCCAGAATCAGATCAGAACTCAGATCAATCTGTTGGAGATAAGGATGAGCAAGGAAACATGATCAGGAACCAGGGTGAAGAGCAGCTCTAAGAGAAACTGTAGAGATGGTGGGCAAAACTCCTGGTTGGATGAGGAGTCTGTGATTGTATAAGGACATTGGGAACAGAGTCTAGGACTGAATGATGGATTGAATGAGGAAAACACAACTGAATTTTAAAAACTGGTGGATGAAACTTAAGGTAACAAGACAGGAGCTAGCAGGACAGCAGAAGCCGTAGACATGCCCTCCCCCAGAGCCATTAGATTCCCAGATTTCTGCTCTCAGTCAGTATGTGCCTCAACACACTCTTATCTACAGATGGCAATTTGCTGTTTCTATGAGTTAATTATGGTGTCTCAACAACCAGGATGGCGATGTGGAATTTTAGTGATGTCAAAGATAGAACACCACCTTCAAAATGAAAATATTTTTTTCTGGATTGCTTTAAAAACAAAATAGGAGATCACATGCACACAAAACTCTGTTCAGAGGGAACAAAGTCACTCACTCAAAAAGTCAGGAGATGCTAGGTAAAGAATGCTTGAAAAATCATAGTAGCCTCCCTTGAACGCAGTTTGTGGAATGGGGTTTTTTAATCACACAATTATTTTTTCCTCACAGATTGCCTTAGCTGTTTGTTGCAATAGTTGGGAGATGTATAATTAAAGGCAGGAGATAACTGAAAGGAAAAAGATGGTCTTATCATTAATGCAATGTGACCTCTGTAACATTGGGCAAATTGCTTAAATGAAAATTTCCCCACATTATCTCTAAATGTTCATATCTCTGTTTCTGAGTATCCAACTTGGTATCTGAACAGATTTGTAGAAATGCTGAGCACTCATAAGAGAAACTGAATTGAATAGGAGCAGTGCAGTGAGTACTTAATGCTCTGTACAGCTGAATATTCTGAAATAGGAGATCTTTGACTGCTAAACAGTGCACTCAAAATAGGAAACTCAACCATATATTCCCTACCTATGAAGTGGAAAGAAATCCTGTTTTGTTCTACTATGTTATGGGAAGACAAGCTTATCACAGGCATGAAGCTCTTGAGCTCTTAAATGATAACACACAGAGGTATAACTCACATCAGAGGGAAGTCTGAGAAGCATACAAGGAGGGACGCAAGGGACACACATGGATCATGGAAGTTAAAATATGAAAAGCTATGCACCTACTGAGCACCCTCTACCCTGTACACTGAAAAAGGAAAGGGATTGTGGGGGAAAAAGTATGGCCAAATATTAACAGATGCCTGTTTATCTAAGAAAACCATTTTAGAGGAAACGAGCAGTGACAAGACAAGAATGTGTTCAAAAACATTCTGTCAAGCCTATGCAAAAATGTGTTAAGGACCTATAAAACTGAGATAATGATACTTTTCCTTGCAAGAAAAGTGCTTGGAGAACTGCTGGTGAAATCTGCTAAGAGACTCAATAAATTTTTCTTTTCACAGGAACTATAAGATCTTACCAAGTGACTCCCAGATAACTCAAAGGATGAATCTGAAGACAATTTTAGTCAGTGGGAAGTTAGTTAATTTCAGGGGTTTTGGAGCAAAATCCATGAGTCATCAAACCCAGTTCAATTTTATGAAGTGGCTTGATGTCATGAACTGTACACCCTAGAGACAAAACCACGGAGTTGAGGTTATTAGGGTGACATAAGCCAGGATCTGGGTTTGGTTTATTTCTTAAACAAGTCGTGTCTTGGCAGCAACCCAGAAAAAAAGCAACATACATAAAAACAATAAGAGAAAGGATAGCATGGTCATAAAACAGCCACTGAAGTCTGTGAAATACAAGAGGGGGACAGCACTAGGTCTCCATAAAGGCATTGTCCAGCTGAACTAGTATAAAACAATAGAACAAGGCTTAGCTGAAGCTGTCGGGGTCACCCCAAGCTCATATCCCCACACATGCTGCAGAAGGAACTTAGCTGAAAGGAACAGGGATTTTTCACTTTTGTCAGTTATCCAGCAGGAAAAGAGAGCACCTGCTGAAGGCTCTTGCCAATGACAACCAGCAAATGGTAGCACTAGAAGTGCAAGGCAATGCAGTGAATGGGATCTGAGAAATACAGGCTGACAGTGAAAAATGCTGCAGATTTGAAGCGTGCCATAGTTCTCCAAGTTTATGAAAACAGTACATCTGGGCAGCTCACAGGGGAGACAATGACAGGACATGTGTCTGTGACGTTACTGTGGAAAGACAGAAAGTGCAAGGTGCTACTCATCATTTAGAAATGGAGTCTTACTACGATGGTGAAGAAAAGAGAACCACATTACCCATTTTTGTCAAATTCCTGGGCCAATCCTGTTGCCAGATTTGCAGGCCCTGCTCTAAGTCAGCTGGACACTCTGTTCCCAATCAAAGTACTCCTTAAGAGGCCAAGTACCCAAAAGCTTCTGCCTGTCACTGGCAAAAGATGCATTCCTCTGTGAATTCCCATGTGTAAGCTTTTATCTCACTTTGCATATGGCTTCTGTGAGCCCCACAGAAAAGGGCTGCATGTACATTAGTGCTGTAAGTAACAGGGAGTTACTGTCACTGCAGCTGGGCTGCAGCTCCTCTGTGTGGGTGAGGGCTTGGTGCACTGGCTGTGCAGAGTCTCCAGAAGTAAAGGGACACCAAGTATTTTCTTGACTAGGTTATGCTTAAACCCTGCTCTGAGGAGAGCATGAGCAATGAGGGATTCAGTGAATTTGCCTAAATGAAGAATTACCAAACATGTTCTTCTAGAAGGCCTCAAGACAAGAGCTCTAAGGTAAAAGCACTTTTATTCTGCTGTCATGTCTTTGGAAGAGGAATGCCCTTTTCTCTAGATAACATCTTCCACCATAGTGTTCTGATTTGGTTCGAAAACCTTCACACTGGTGTACTGCAAGTAATATTTATTTTCCTTTTCCTCTTGATTCAGTCCTGAGGTGGTCAGACAAAGACAGAAATAAAAATATTTAACTATGTGTCATCTAGGAATTCTTCCTTACCAGCTTATCCTCGACCTTCTTTACCTCGAGTTTGTGCCTTTCCCTGTCACATTAGTATCTGATTTGTTATGTATGCATAAATGCCAAACTTTTAAGTGGGAATGAACTTGTTTTTAATATTGTGTACTTACAGGAGGATTTTAAGGGCAAGGACCTTTTCTTTAATTGGCACATAGATATAATGTAATTCTGTGATAAGGAACATATATATATTTGGATGACATAAATCAAAACACTCAGTGTTTGTACCACAAGAGGGATGATACACCTTATGCAATGGAAAATCATGACTCTCACATCTTCTGGAATTACAAACCCACAGCTCTAATCAAAATCTTTTGGCTTTTTCCTGTTAATACTTAAATATTACAATACATGCAAGAAAAAGACATATTTAGACTCAGCAAAATAAGTTAATTTTTCTGCAATGTCAGTTCATGTTCCTTTCTTAAGGCATGTTGTGTGGGAAAAGCACAGCTGACTTCTGATACAGTTTTGCTTTTGTAATTGTATTTACATACTGTAGTAAGATGCCCTTGTAAATTTCCTTCTTTTCAAATCTGTTCATTGTTTTTTGCTTATCATGTTGACAATACTACCACAAGGTCTATTTGATTTATAATTGCATTTTGGCAGACAAATTCGTTAAAAAAAAATCCCATTTATTTGCCCACATCGCTAGTAAAAAATATTTTAAAAAATTTTAAAAATCCATTTGACCTTTCACTTTTGAAGTGTTGTGGAGTTCTGAGGAATTTCACCAAGTGTATGAGTAAGACAGCTTCCTTCCTTTGGAGTAATTTTATGTTTTATGCAATAAGAAATGCAGGGAAAACAAATGTTCTTTGTTTACAAACAATAGACTCCTATTCAAGTGTTGAACAACAGTTATTATTAATTATTTACATTGTTATAGCTCTGCAGAGACACCAGCATGGAGCATGGCTCTATTTCGCTAGCTGCTATACAAACATAGATGAAAAAGACGATTGTGACTATTTCATGTGCCCAATATGCTAAGTTGCTTAAGGTAACAATGATTTGTCTATAAAAAGCAGGAAAAGGCTTGGATTAATCCAAACAAAAAAGCCTAATTGTACTGCTAAAATAATTTGTGGTAAGAAAAAGGGAAACACAACTAGAAAAGAATGTGCTGCATTAACCTCACATCTGTTTACTTCTAATAGAGAGATCAGCTATTCAAACCTTCAGAAGGGCCATTAAGAAAACAAGACTGAAGAAGAATTAAGAGGGTCATGAAAGGAAAGTGAGACGTTTTAATGGCTACTTCCTGCATCACCTGTGTGCTGAATTACACCAGGGCACTGCTGGAGCAGATCAGGCTCTGGAGGAAGCCCTTGGTCACTCATGGCTTTTGCCAGCTTTGGCCTAAACCCGAACAAGCACTGAGCTCCTGTTCAGTGAATCACTGGATCACAGAATATCCTGAGCTGGAAGGGACCCACAAGGATCATCAAAGTCCAACTTCTGGCCCTGCACAGGACACCCCAAGAGTCACACCATGTTCCTCAGAACATTGTCCAAACACTTCTTGAACTCTGCCAGGATTGGTACTGTCACCACTGCCCTGGGGAGCCTGTTTCAGTGCTCAGCCATTCTCTGGGTGAAGAAGTTTTTTCTGATATTCAGCCTAAACCTTCCTGGACACAGTTCCATGCCATTCTCTCAGTTCCTGTCACCAGAGAGGAGAGATCAATGCCTGTCCTGTGGCTCTTTCTACTGGATCTTTTTTCTCTCCTATCTATTTCTTCTGCATCTTTCTCTTTTTAGCTTTTTTTTTAAGTAAGGGTTCTGATTAGCCAGCCAGGATCCCAGGCCTTGTTGCTGGGACATTAAGTAAGCTGAATAATCCTGCATTCAAAATCCTGAATTGTGTTTACATTTTGAAAACTGGACGTGAACACACTTTAGATTCACTCATCCTATCAAATTTTAAAAAACCCAAAAAAACCAGTGATGCAGGAATCTACAACCTAGGAGCATTGCACTTATCTAAACTTATAAAAAGACTATTGTACACTCTAAATTTGGACCCAGAAATATTTGAAAGTGTTTCTATTATTGATAAAGCCAGCATCAGAAGGTGTTAATCCCTAAGAAGTTACAGGTTTAAAAGATGGGTGTAGGAAATCTGTGGCATGCCAGGACACTGAAGTCTGCAAAACTACAGGCTAGCATTATCATTACTGGCTTACATTTCATTTTCCTAGCACATTGCTGTTTCCAGTAGATTTGATTCATTATTTTTTCTTCATTTTCACTAAAATGCCAGTTTCTGGGACAGCCAACACAATATACTGGGTTCCACTGAATTCTCCAGAAACAACAGCCCCCTGCAAAGCCCCATTCCCTTCAGAATGCCTATTGAAGATGGGATTTGTGTGTCAGAAAACAGTCAGACATGCCTTTTTCTGTATGCCTGCTAAAAGATATTTAATATACTCTGCCAGAATCTAGAGAAGGCTGTTTTCCCCTACAGAGTTTTTCTGAGGAAAAAATTGTTTCCTTTCTCTCTAAGAGGGTTGTTTCCATCAAGCTCTCGGAGAAGCAATCTCTGCTAGAAGGCATGATCATGATCATAAAGGCATCTCAGCACTGCAATTCATGTATGAGAATTGGAGGGTGCAGCCCCTGTCATTTAATCTGATTCACAGGGGGCTGAGAAAGAAACAGGCAGAAGCAGTGTCTGCTCAATTTGTCAACAGGAAATCTGACCAAAAACTGTACAATTCTAGTCTGGTTTAGGTGAAGAGCTGAGTTTTTGATAGAACTGTTTTAATTAAAAATGCTTCTGGTCAGTGGTGCTTGTTCTCTGCAGAGAAATGCAGCTGAAGCAGTGATAATAATCCTGCTATTACAATTTTGTAACATTACTGGGTCTTTCATATATTTACTTCGATTGCCTTATACTGTTCTTTCTAGGCTGTGTTATCCCTTTGTTGTGTTGTGGACTGCTGTGATGCATCATTTCCCTGTACAAATAAAGTGGAAGAGGAGGGCATGTTAATCTATTTATTTATTACAGGGAACCTAACCTACAATGAAGAATATAATTTCGCAATACCTGGACTACAGTTCCCAGGAGGCAGAGCAGTTATGTTTAGGAATCAAAATATGGGGTTTTTTTCCCTGCCATTTCAGGCTATTCTGTACAAAACAAGGTCTCCTTAACTGCCCATTTCCCAGGCTGTGCTAACCAAGGATCCACAATGACATAGTAGAGGAGACCTACTTAAGGAAAAAAAAGAAACCTAGACTTTTTTTCATATTTCATCATCTTCTAATGAGTTTATTTTCTTTTATGTGAGGTACTTAGGCTGATTCTTCAGAAAAATTGGAAGTTAATAATGATCAATCTACATTTACTCTGCACATAACTGTAGAGGTTATGATGCATGGCATAATTGCAGTGTACTGAATGTTTCCCTTCTACAGCTGGCTGCAGAGACTGTAATAGCCTGTTACTCATTTCTAGATGAAGGAGTTCCTCCTTCAGTTTAGGAATTTGTGCTTCTGCTGCTGAACTTGATCCTGACTGGTAGTTGTAGACAGCTGCATTTAATTATCATACAAACAACATTTGTTTATCATTCTCCATTCAAAACAACCCAAATACACCTGACAACAGTATTGTATCAAATAAGCCAAAGATGCTCTTGGAAAGGAAGTTTTCCTTAATGCTCTTATTTACAGCTACTAATTTATCACATGCTTTAAGTGTTCTTGTTTCTTTGTTTCATTTCTCTTTCCCTCAAACACAATAAAGAAACAGAGAAGACCCAAGGTTAGATCTGGCATAACTCCAACACCAGTTTGCCTCTTATTCACCTATTAATTATTTATCTATTTTCCCGAGAAAGACAAAGAACATGCAAACAAAATCAGGATGTATTATGTGTATTTACAAGGAAGTGAAACACAACTAAGATAAAAGAAAGAATTGAAAATTTAAATTATTCTTGAGGAAAAGACACCAGGGATGAAGTGAAATTTCATGAATGCATTCAAGTACTTTGGCCCAAATCCATGCCAGCTATTAATCCATAGCTCGCAGATGAATTTGTTTCACTGTTTTTTGAGAAGAGAACAAAACCTGAACTGGAGCTGTTACAATGAGCTGACAACCTCGACACAGAGCACAATGTAGTGGATTAGACCAGAGAAAACACATTTAGCTAGCTAAGAGCTGTCACCGAAGAGTAAGGATGAGCTGGTGGCTATGGCTTTAGTGATGACTGGGAAGGGCTGGATTCACGTCTTGTGATATGAAAATCTCCCTTTCTCTGTGGGTCTGTTCCCTGAGTAAAATAAATCAATTTTTACCATTCTACCCCATGTAAACCTTCAGTGAAGACATGATGTGCCACCATTTGTGACCATACCTGGGCTTTGGAGACCAAAAGCCATGCACCTCTTCTGCGTGAAGGACAATCCCAACATTCTCCCAGGTCCTTGGCATCTCAGCCAAAACGCGGCTAAATTGCTAAATTTTGAAGGGAAGGACATGGAGATGCTGTTGTCTGTGCTGGCCCACAGACAGGATGAGCAGACCTGGCCGGAGCTGCCGCACAGGAGGAGTCGCCCCTCAGGAGGAGTCGCCCCTCGGGAGGAGTCGCCCCTCAGGAGGAGTCGCCCCTCAGGAGGAGTCGCCAGGGGGGCAGCGCAGTCTGCCCGCAGGCCCTGGTGCACTCCCTGGGTGATGCTGCTCCCCGGACAGCCGTGCCCGCATTCCCCTTCCCTCGGGGCCCGTGTGGTGCCCTGACGATGCCGGGCGTGCAGGCAGGCGGAGCCGGGTGCTGCTGCCATCTCAGGAGCTCTCCGGTGGCTGGCATCCAGGAGGAGGTAAGGCTGGAGGCACGGCGTCTGTCATCTTTGGGAGGGTGGCAGATCATGGTGTTCAGAGCTCCACATGCTCATTTATAACTGATTTAGAGAACCTATGAAAAGGTTTCCTCGGTTTTTCGGGGGAAGCTTTAGACTGTCCCTCCGGATTGTGGCAGGAGGTCTCCAGGTGGCCATCGGGTCCCTGTCACTGCTTGCCTGACCCAGAGGTGTTTTCATCAGTTGTGAAGGAACAGAATGGTTTTGGGGAAGTGCTGCTGGAAGGTCTGAAGGGAGCCCCTGGAGCCCAGAGGTGCTGAGGGCACTGGCCCTGCTTGGCAGAGCGGCCTCTGGGAATGTCCCGCTCAGGGCAGCAGCCAGCGCTGAGGGAGCTGCCAGCTGGTGGGGGCCGGGGTGTGTTACTCGTGGTAGGCTTCTCTGTGAATTCATAACAAATATTTGGGGAGGGGAAGGAAAAGAGAAACTTTATTTTGCTGCTTCAGAGGGAGCCATTAGAACTGGCAGCTCCCTGGGTTCTGGAGGTGGCAGGACATCTCCCTTTCCAAGGATCAGAGCAGTGGGGGATACGGGGCAGCTCCAGCTCCAGGCACCGAGAAGATCCCTGGGCACAGGGATCAGCTCAATATGACCCATGGATAGAGCTGTGGGGAGCAGGAGACCATGCTCTTTCATCCTCATGGCCAGGAACTGAGGGCTCCAGGGCTGATCAGGGCATCCAGGTCTAAGAGTGCACTCAGGGCCCTGGCAATGGGCTGGAAGCTACTGCACAACTGAGTAAGAAATTAAATTGAACAGCAGAGAATTCTGCAAAAGGAAGCATCTGATAAAAATAAGCACTTTTGCTGAGCATGGAACATACTGTCACAGGAAGCCACTGATGCCAATACCTTAAAAAGATTGAAGAGGGTTTGGTCAGTTATGTTATAGTAAGATTGCCCAGCTTTGGCATTATTTATGTCAGATTTCAGAGAGATTTTAAAGCATGTGCTCCAGAGAAGTATTGAGTCTCTCAAGAGATTAACTTGAGATTTAAAGCAGGAAAAAAACTACCAGATTATGTCACTGCCCTCTTAGACTACAATTAGAGAGGATACTGATCTGAACAGATTGCCAAGTTGATAACATATGACAATTCCTATACTTTAGGCTGAGTGCAGCCCTGGAAAACAACAGGGGAAGTGAAAGGGATGTGATTTTGGATTTTGCAAGGCCTATGCCAACTTATCTGCTGGCAATGGAAAGCATATCTGACCTGAGCATCTTTCAATCAGTGAGGTTCCATCCTTCAGGAAGGAGGAATAACTGACAAAAATGTTATTACTTCCACAAATTAATTCAGGTTTCCTGCTCTTTCATCTGGTACGTAGTGCTTTGTTCTCTCTCTCCTGCCCTCCCTTTTTATTTTTGTATGCATAGGAGACAGGAATCCTCCATCACTTAGGTAATCTCTTGTATTTACAAAACCAATCCGGTCTTGTAACATTTCTGATGACACATGAAAAATCACCTCTGGATGTGCCAGTGTATTAGCACAGCAAAGAATAAGCGGGACATGGAATCCTTTGGCAACTCACATATCAGTTTAGAGAAGTTGTAATATGGGAATATGGAAAGAAGGGTGCCATTCCCACCAGCTGTCCTGCTGCCATTCCCAGTTTGGCAGTAATATGGGGTTCTTTAAAATATACAGACTACAAATTGACCTTAAAGAATTCCTGGGTGAGCCTTAAAGTGAAATTTGCATTACTTGTATCAAGCTTTCCCCATAAAGCATGCATCTGTGTAAAAGGTAATAAATTAGAAACATATTTCTTTATATACTTTAAACTCCACATAGCAAAATGCCCCAGCACTTTGGGAGCTGTTGGGATCCTTTGCCTGCCCCTAAAGTGCAGTCATGCCTTGGCTGCAAAACAGCAGTTGCTGCAAGATCCACTAATGAACAGTTTGAACATTGTGTGGGAAGAATATTATATCTTGCTGAAACCACATGGCAAATACAAACAGTAATGCATGAATTTACTGATTTTCAAATACTGTATCATCACAATCTGCACCTCAGATCTTTCATGGATTCTGTTTTTCTTTCCAGTGTCACAGCCTTTTTCTCAATACTTTCTAACATACACTGGAGTTGCCATAAAAATAATTAAGCAAAATTAGAGTGACTGTTGGCAACAATATGAAACTGAGCTTCCTTCAACAGGAGGTGTGCATCTGCTTTGCTGCACCCTGTCATTCAGCATTCTCTTGGCAGAAGTGTTAGGAATTTACACTTGTTACTGGGGACTTTTTTTCTGTTGCATGCAAACATATAATTTTCTCTCCAGGTCACTCAGTGTGTTGATTCTCTTCTCTTGTTTGTTGCCCTCTTGTTTTCAGCAGCGGCTGAAAGTTTGCTTATAGCTGGATTTTTGCCAGAGATACCTGATATAGAAACAGCTCAAAGAAATATTCTGATTTCAGAGTCTAGCTGGTCAAAAAAAACCAAAACCAAACCAAACAAACGAAAACACAAACCCAAAACAAAACTTCCAAGCTTCAGGACAAAGGGAACAAACAAAACAAAACAAAAAACCCCCCAAAAAAACAAACTGAAAAAGCTTTTGGAAATCTTGGATTAATTGACCTGAGCTCCAAGCAGCAGCAAAACATCAGAACCCTGAGACTGACAGATGTTTTACTACTCTGGCAGCAGTGGTCTTAGTAGACTGGAGTTTGAGAACAGCTGCATTTACTGATTGCCTGGAAACTGAACTGCTAAATACTTGAACACCTATGCAAAGATCTTGCCTAGCTTCTTCTTGCTGTTCAGAGGAAGAGTTAGGGATGGAACACAGGTGAAAATATGGATTAAATTGAATCTGAACTCCCATAAAATGTGTCTGGCTTTGTCAAAAGATGTGATTATTCAGACCTAGCTTTCAAACTTGGGAGCTGAGAGAACCTAAATTCTAACATTGTTATTGAGGCTCATCAACTGATCACGTCTAAGTAAGTAGAAGTGGGTGTAAAGCAGGACATGCAGTGAGGTAGAGGATGGTGTTTCAGTGCTGACCACTGCACCTCATGAACCCTCAGCACCATTATTTGCAGCAATGTGGCACCAATTTCCAAAGCTTGTTTCAAATCATGCAGTGGAAAATTATTGGTGCTTAGGCTGGATAATCTTTGCCCATGTTATGTCAGGAGCAAATGACAGTTTGAAGTGAGTACTGCTGCTTCAGCTCAGCATCTGATGCCTTTGCTTACCTGATGCAGTGTTCTTAGGCAGTGATTAATGACAGCTCTTGAGTCAGAGCCTGTAACTGTGATGAGCATTAACAGGTAAGCCTACAAACAATAAAGGAAAAAGCTCCTGAGGGAGGCAAAGGTACTGACTGGCATCTCAGTCTGACTGCTTATATATTGGTCCAAATCAGACTGTTCAGAAGTTGCTACATTTCAACCAAAGCATCTTAAGTGTCTCAAGATATTTATTCTTTAGAATAAATGTTTATAGCCTAATCTGGCCCCTACAGAAACTGGTGACTAATTTCTCTGGTTTAATCAGACCCAGGCTGAGAACTCATATTGGAATGCTACTTTTCTTCTGTGGCAAAATCAAAAATGCCAGCAGTACAGTTCTATGTAGAGACAAGGAGATGCAGAAATGCCTGCAATATTAAAAAAGATGGTGGAAGCTCCCTGTTTTATACTCAAGGATGTACAAGTTAAAATACCTCAGATCATTATGAATTTAAGCACATGCCTGTCTAAGCAAGTGCTTGAATATCACTGTCCTTCCCTGAACTTTAATGGGACTTTGGGCCTCTGTTCAAGGATAAATCTATATTTGTGCTCCTAGTACACCTGAGATGGGTTTGCTTATGACTTTTTTGCTTTGCAAGATCAGGGTTTTATCACCCTGTAAGTTGATTTCTGTCCTAGTCTGTTTAAATATTTCAAACACATACACAAAAATAAACCTAATCTTCTGCCAATATTCCACCTCTCTGGTCTCATGACATCCAGGAAACAAACCACTGATCTTTCCTATGATCTGACTTACAAATCTAGTTTTAGAAGGCACCGGCAGCTAATCATTCTGCAGCTGGAATACCTACATTACTGCATCTCTGTTGCATGTGACTAGCTTGGAAAATGAAGTTAAACTTGTACAATAGAAGTAATTTAATACATGATTTAGAACTTTAACCATCTTACCACAAATTAATTTGCATGCCTACAACCCTTTACTTGTATGAGTAACGCTATGTGTTTTGATGAGGAAGGAATATTCTGAGCCTGTTGACTGTAGAAATGATTGTATCATAGATCCATAATAATATTTGCATGAAATGTAGCAGTTCCACTCATTGTTCAGGGCAGAACAGTTTCTATCTTTTGTCTTTTCTTCCTTCATTACCACTGCTGAATCTCACATTTTTGAAGAAAAGGAGAGCAGAGTCAAGGTTTGTATATTTCATTGTGTTACAATAATCTGAATATAATATGTAGGCAATCTAATAATTGATTGCACTTAACCTGATTATATACCAAATCAGAGCTAAGATTTAGTTAGGTCACTGCTATAATAAGCCATTTCTGTTGACCCCTGACAGGACTTGAGCACCTTTTAGGGCTGGTGGAAAGGATACTTAGTATCTTATGAAACTGCATTTTATGAGATGCATTCGCAGAAAACACTAGGTTGGAGGGCACATCTGGAGTTCTGTATACCAAGCTTCTGCTCAAAGCAGGACTAGCTTCAAAATCAGATCAAATTGCTGCAAGCCTTGAGAAGTTCTCAAAATCTCCAAGGGTGATGACTGAACAGCCCCTTTGGGCCCATTTCAGTGATGCTCTAGTCCCACTGAGATGATTTTTTTTTCCCTTCTCAATTAGTATTTCCCTTGTTGCAGCTTGTGGCTGTTGCCTTTTGTTCTTTTGTTGTGCACCCCTGAGAAATGTCTATGTCTGTCTTCTCCAGTGGATTAAGATGGTGGAAGACTGTAGGTACATCCCATCTTGGTCTTCTTGTTTCCAGCCTAAGCAAGGCAGTGGCCTCTGCCTCTCTTTGTACCTCAGGTGCTGTGGTTCCCTTATTGCCTCAGCAGCCCCGAGTCTCTCCAGGCTGTGAGCAGCTGTTGTTGTGTGAGCCCCAGACTTCAGCTTTGGGGCTGTTTGCTCAGCCCTCAGGCTGGCCTGGCACACAGGGCACTTCTGACCCCGGTGCACAACTTCATTTGGCTTTGTTGAACCTCATGAGGTTCCTGCCAGCTTTCTTCTCTGGTTTGTTGAGGTCCTTTTGAATGGAAACCCTGCTCTCTCCAGTGTTCCACTCCTCCAGTTTGGGTGTCACTTGATGAGGTTGTGTTGTGTCTCAGCATCCAGGGCCATATGGCATAGCAGCAGAGTAACATATTGACTTAGTCAGCGAGTGATAATTTTCAGCTTATCTGGCAGGAATAGAATTCTTGATAGTTGTTGACCAGAATTCATGGAATATTTTTGGCCACTAGACTAGACTGAGTATATAATATACTTTGCAGTATATGTTACACTAATTAAAATACAGAGAGAGAGATTGTATTTTGATTATACATATCCAAATGTGTTTTAATCTAGTAAAGGTTTTTCCTATGAGCAATTTTGCATGGAAAAGAAATGGAAAATAGATGATCAGTAATATATCATTACATACACATAAAGGAAGTGGTTGGGATTATTTGAGTAGAATAACAGTGCACTGCTTAATACCTGGGACTCAATACCCGACCCTACCTGTTCCAACGACCCTGATCTGTATGGCTGCACCACGAGTTTGTTAGTTAAGTTCATTAAAAACATACAAGTATGGAAGGCCACTGTATTAACTGAGTGCTGTGAACTTCTTAAATCCTCAGAATGGCTTTCCAGATCATGAGTTTCAAATACTACAACAGAACTACAATCTGCAGAACAGATACGCAGTTTTATCAGCATGTTCACATTCCCATTACATGGAGAATTTCATTTTCCAAACCAGATACTGCAAGTTGCATTATCAAGACATTGGTCATCATGTAAGCAAGTGGAGGAAGGAATATTAATACTTTCAAAACCTCCTCACATTTAGACTCTGACTTTTCAGCTTGCTGGACATGACAGTTCATTGTATAAGTGGGCCCTTGTAAAGCTTTTTAATTTAGCTTTTTAAAGGAAAATTAAAATAAGACAAGATACTGCAAAGGCTGTAATGGGAACTTGCAGTGTTGAGCTCATCTTTCAGCTGAATTGCCTAGGGTGGGATATGAAATCAGTAGATAATCTGTCAACAGTCCTGAATTCACTTTCCATTAAAATGTGATTTTTCTAGAGAGTGTTTAGTGAGATGTCTGATGTGCTAAACAACATGTCTTTAAATAAAGGTTAAGGCTAATTGTAAAGATGGCTCTACTTCCCAGAGAAAAGAAAATAAAATCCCACTTGTATTTACCAAGAAATTTTCAGTCCTTCAGATAATATGTGTCTAGGAGCACCATAAAGGTGTTCGGTGCTAGGTTTTACACTTCCAGTCTCAAGGCAAAAGTAATATACAATAAACACAGTCACTAGGCTCAAAGCTTGAGTTAGAGGGGAAAAACAAGTTTTGATGTAGTGTTAAACCTCCTAATGGTGTTGTTAGAAAACTAATTTTTCACTGCTCTTTTTTATTTGCCAACGAATAGGTGACTGCTAGGTTCTGTATATCTTACCTCAGTGTGGATGCTTACTGGGCAACAAGAAGTGTCTCAGTTTAACTTTCCCTTCCTCCTAGTGTATCATTGTGTTAACACAACTTTTATGTTTCACAAGTCTTTGTCTGCAAAGGGAACTTTCTCCTTTTCTGAGACTCAGTGGGAATACTCAGGCCTATCTTTATGAAGTGTGATGACATTTGCTGACTTTGTCATGTCGAGTGACACATGAAGATTGGCCCCTGGCATCGGGAAACAGTTGTATAGCACTTGTCTGTAGGATTCAGATGCAATTCTCTGAAAATAAAGCAGTTGTCCCAATTTAAGCTCATTTCATTTCTTTCCAAGTAAGTTAAATGCCATCACTCTGGTGACAGTGTCAAGTCATCCCTATATATTATTCTGTTTGTTTCATCACAGTGTCTTTTCTCCAGGGAGCTCATTTGTATTCTCTTGCATTAAGGTCATCTGACTTTTAGTTAGTGTCATGGATTTAAATTCAACTTATCTTTAGTAAAAATTAAAATGTTGCTGTCACCACCAGACTAAGCCCAGAAACCACAACTGTGGCTATTTAGCAATCTATTTTAAATTCAGCAAAAAAGCCATATACCTAAATATTTTATGGCTAGTTGCCATTTGGCTTCAGATATAGATCTCACTATTCAAAATAATGCTTACTATTGCTAGTGCTGCATGCCATTGCTTCTGAGTATTTGCTGATACTGTGTTTAGAAATGTATTTTTTCTCTTTTGAGGAAACTGCATTAGAGGGGCATTTGGGCTCCACTCAGGATCAGGCATTTGAATCAGCAGAGATAGTCTGCTGCATATATTTTGACTGGTTTTTTTCATGGCAACTCTGTTTCTTCCCTTGCAGTACGATGGAGAAATAAAAACGTAGTTGGCCAGTGTAGTGATTGTCTGAACATATGTGTCCAGCTCTAAATTCCAGCATAGTTTAAAATTTTTTGCCACTGATATATGCACTGTCAGTCTGTGTGAAATGGTCTGGGTATCTACAGCAGAAATAATTTTCTAATGAGACTGCTACTAGTGTGGAGTCATGGTCCAGACATCAAGCGTGGGTCATTGTTGTTCCCTAGCCTCCAAACAATGAGGCCAGGGTTGATATTCCTCTAGATCACCCTCTGAAAACATCTACCACGAAAGCTTATCTGAATGCCCCAAACAGCTTAAGCTCAAGCAGGTCCGTGCAGTCAGTTCAGTCCTAAACAGACTGACCTGTGTGTAAATGTGGGCTAACAGACTGCTCTGGTTAGACTGCAGAAATACCATTCTATCTGCTATTTGGGGGACTGCCTTTGGATGACCCGACTCATAAAAAGCCTGGATTTGGTCTCTTCTTTCCCCAGAGAGCTCTGTTCTACACTTGCATGTCCTCGTCCCCACCAGAGCCCAGCTATACCTGTTATCCTGCCTCCTTCTGCCCTGTAGCCCAAAGCGCTCCCATCCGAGTCCTGTCCCTCGTCCCTGCAGCGTGTTTCCGCTCTATGGAACTCTCCCCCATCCCTCTCCGTGCTCTGCACCGCTGAGTTTGAAGGCAGCAAAGGCAGGAGCCCCTTCTCCCTACAGCGTTCCCGGAACGCCTATGCCAGACGCGCCGCTGCCCTGGCTGGTCTGGCAGGCTGCTCACACGAGTGCTGCAGAACCCACACGGGGTGCGGGCCCCCGGCTCACGGGGTGCGGGCCCCCGGCTCACGGGTGCGGGCCCCCGGCTCACGGGGTGCGGGCTCCCGGCTCACGGGGTGCCCCGCGGTCCGGCGGCCCCGCGCCGGTAGCGGCGTGAGCGGGGCCGGCGCTCCGGGAGGCACCAGCAGCCCCTAGCGGTGACAGCCGCGCCGAGCGCCCGCTCCGCCTCAGCCACAGCCACAGCCACAGCCACAGCCACAGCCACAGCCACAGCCACAGCCACAGCTGGCCGCGTCTCTTCCCCCGGCGGAAAGGGCGTTTCTCCAGCGGCGGTGGCTCTGGACAGGGTTACAGTTCAACACCTCTGCGAGCAACTGTGAGGAGTCTTGCCATGACCTCGGCCTCCGCCAAGCCCGGAATAGGAACCCGGTACATCCTCTCCTTTGGAGACTGGAAACAAATTGTTTGATACAGATCACTTCACATGCGATACCCTGACTTTTCCCATGACATTTCTCTCCTTTTCATAGAATTGTAATTGTACCGCTTTGCGTCACAAGCCCTTTACTAAAAGGATTTGAGTAGTTTCTCTGTCTGGCTGGTGATTTCCCAGATACCATGCTGTGTAAAGGCATTAAGGTGTCAGGACCTGACTGTCCATGGAAACATTACAAAACTTTTATTTATGTGCACGTTTTATTATTAAGTCTTTGAGCAATGCATACACACACATGACCAACCGAACTGATCCCAGCCTAGTGAGAGAAACAGCAAAATAGCAGGAAAATGCTAGAAGATTTTAGGACAAACAATCTTTTCTTTAACAGAGAAGTACTGTCCATTATATCTTTAAATGTTGACAGACATTTGTGTGGTCTTAAATGCTCAGTGCTGCATCTCAAAGTCTTAGGATGAGGAAAGGTTGTCTTCTGGAAATTGCATGCGAAGGTGTGGCATTTGATGAGGTGATCCTGAGGCTTAGATAACCAAGTGACTCACTCTACAGTAAAACTGAAAAAAGAAGACAAATAGTGTCCCAGCACAGAGCACAACCTTCACTGTGTTCTGCTCTGTCCACCCAGGCTATTGTACATCATTATTTAAAATTCAATTCACTAAATTGAAAGATATCATCCTGTATATTAAAGAAATGGAGGAACACTTACTATTCACATGTAAATTAAGACAATATTCTAAAAATATACTATTACAAAAAAAAAAAAAAAAAAAAAAGAAATTCAGCCAGAGTTTTTTCAGTATTAGGAAAGATGGGGGAAAAAAGACGCACAAATGTGATGCCACTGTGAATGGGGCAGTTTGCTCAGCACTTTCCAGACTATGTCTGACTCAAGTCTTCTTCCAGAGTTTGAGTTTTGAACAGAATACATAGGTAAATTACAATTGTTTTGTATTCTTTACCTGTTCTATGCTTTCCAGTATGAGTTTTAAAATGGAAAGCAGATAAAAAATGTTATGCATATAAATAATATATTGACTGCTTCACTCAAGATATCAAAAAATGCATTACTGCATGAGCAGATGTAGTGATATAGTTCCTTGGTTAAGGAAGAACCGAGAAATTATGAACAGGCAAACAATTACATGTTGTATAATCATCATCTCAGCGGATTTATGCAGCTACTTCTCTGAGATGGGAATTGGGAGCACACCCACTGCCGCCACAATTGGCTGTCACAGCACTGATGAGCCATCATACAATTACACTGTTTTTATATGGCTATAACATACTGTCAACATGAATGACAGGATCAGTTTACAGAAGGAAAAAAACCCAGCCTCATTATGTATGCATACATACATATGCAACGGCATCAGTGCAGGCCGTTCTATCTGGGGATTCAGCTGATAAATAACTGAGGCTCTTATCTGGCGATTTTAAAATGTCACTAGACCAGCCCAGATGTGTTTTTATCCTTTGACTGCCGGGCTGCTTGTCCATCAGCAGGGTCCATCCTATGGCTTTATGCGGTTGCCGCTAACGGCGTTCGGGCGCTGTGCATCACCGCGGGGACAGCGCGGCACATCAGCCTTCCCCAAACCGCGTTTGATGCATCCCTCCCGGCCTCGCAGCGATTCCCCGCGGGCGGCCCCCGGGCAGCGGTGGGGCCGCGGAGGGACAGCGCTGCTTCTCCCGTGCGCTCCGCGCCGCGTACTCTCCTCGTCACGGATTTTCCGCCGCTGTCTGCGCTTCGGCGTGAGAAAACTGCCGCTTCCCTCCCCGGGTTCATCTCGACCCCATTAGCCTCCGGCAAACAAGGGGACATCGGGGAGACGTGGCCACAACCCCGGGCCCGAGTGAGGGGCTCAGTCACGGGCAGGGCACCACGCTCCGCTCCACGCTCGGCGCAAGCCCCGGCCGGGCGGTGTCGCGGGGGCTGCAAGGGAGCCCGGAGCCCCGCGGCGCCACTCTGAGCCCCAGGGCAGCCGCTTCCCCGCGCCCCTCTCCCATCACAGCCACAGCAACGCAGCCGGCTCTGCCCCTTCCAGCGGGGAGGGAAGAGGCTGGATTTAAACGCAAACATCGCTCCGCCGCTCGGTGGATTATTTTCGCTCTTGTCTGGTGCCTCACCTCCACCCTCAGCCCTCCCCACACCGGCGGCACTTGGACCTGCCCGCCTGAAAAGTGTGCCATCCCCCATCCCCTACCACCTCCTCTCCGGGCCAGCCCCGCCGGCCCCCTTCCGCAGGGTCCGGCCGGGGAGTGCCGCTGTGCTCCGCGGGACCCTCCACCGGCCCGGGGAGGCCGGCTGCGACCAGCGGGGAGGGCAGCGAGGGCGATTCGCTTGCTAGAGAAATGCCCTGTTGAACTTTGAATATATTAGTTGACATCAGTGCGAGTTGGGGCTGCCAGCCCCTAGCTCCCTCCTCCTTCCCTACCTCCTCCTCCTCCGCCTCCTTCTCCTCCTCCCCTCGGTCTCCGATGGAAAGAGTTGAAGCCGTGCTGATAGGAGCCGCTTGGAAGAGACAGCGGAGCGCCCGGGAGGACTTCGGTCCCAACTCCGGCCGCACCGCGGGGACGCTGCCCGCCGCCGCTCGCANCACCGGGAGCCCGGCGGCCACCCCGTAAGCGCAGCGCGGTGGCGGCCCGGGGGGCGGGCGGCGGGACGGGCCGGGGACGCGCAAACTTCCCAACTTGGCGGGGTCGGGGGGAGCGAGCGGCGCTGGGAAGGGGATCCGGGGAGGTGGGAACCCCCGGGCTGCTGCGCGTCTCCGTCGCCCCGGCTCAGCGCCCGGTGATGGGGGCCGGGGGCAGCCTGCGGATCTTGGGGGTGTGTTTGTGTCCGGCGCTCGGCGCGCCGTCCCCCTGACCGCCGGGGAGCCTAAGGGGCTTGTTTTTTGTCGCTGTGTTCGCAGTCCGGCAGCGCTGGAGAGCACGCTAGCTCGGAGGTGGCGGTGGAGGTGGTTTTTTTCCTCCTCTCTCCGCCACCTTCCCAGTTCTTCCTAAACCCTCTGAGGGAGGCTGTGGCGGGAGCGAAGAGGTGCAGTGGTGGGAAGCAGGATAGCCTAGACGAAGGGATATCAATGATTTTTGTTTTTCAGATGGTAATTTGTCTTTGTGGTAGGGGTGGCCCATTAAATTTCAGCTCACGTCCAGATGGAGATCAAAAGCGAAGGGGAGAGGGAGAGGGAAGCGGGGAGCCTTGTGCTGCTCCTTAGATCCGCGCATTGTTAGAAACTTACGGGGAGTATATGGGGGGGTAGGATTTCCAGAAACAACCTTTATAGATCCAGCTCAAATATCCACACCGAAGTTGGGGAGCTGTATTTTCCAGCACTACCATCTGCTCCTGGTGCTGCCCAGGAGCACGCTTACTGTTAAGCCTCAGAGGAAACAAACAAAAGGTGTGCTTGCCAAGTCGGTCCTGAACCTGTCTCTTCATGGGCTTTTAGGTGGAGCATTAAATATCGTGGAGTATCTATGTCCTAAAGGTTCACTGTCCTCTGTTGGCTCAATTTAGACTCTTTGATAATTTCCTGTCCTTAAAAAAAAGGTCTCCAAACATGGTAGATGCCAGGTCCTGTTTTGTCGTTTGGTTGGGGTTTTTTTGTGTTTTTTCCCTAATTTATTTAACTGGTTTTGGTTGGGGTTTACATTTTTTCCCCATTTCTTTTATCTTAAAACTATTTATGTATGGATATATCGGTTAGGAACCACCATGTAAAGTTCCTTATTTTGTTGTGCAAGTGCTCCCTCTCATTACAAAAAATACTTCTTTTCCTAAATTATAGTCTGAGCTGCAAGAGGTTTGATGTCTTTGCCTCTGGATGGGTTCAGTGGTAGGCTAAGACCCCAGGCTGACTGCACTGTGGACAAAATAGAAACCAACTAAACTAGAAGTTGTAATAGGCTTTAATTTTTACTTCTGCTTGAGATCACTAGAGAGCCCAGGTGAGTGAAGGAGGAGGAGTGAGGGTAGCTGGAACAAACTACTCATACAGAAAAGTACTGTTGTGATTATATATCTGATTTGTAAGCACCCAAGGTAGAAAACTGGTCATAACTGAAGACAAAGTGGCAGTGGATAAGAAAAATCCTGCTGATATTTAACTGGATTTTTAACAGAGATTCAGTTTTTAAACAGACACTTGAATCATGCATATCTTTCATCTTTTCTCCTTTTGCACTAAAACTTTTCTGATTGGATTGGGACTCGGCATTAGGCAATAGTGGGGAATCTCTGTGTTTTATGTTATGCTTTTTGCATTTTCAGTGAAGTCTAGGCACGTTGCTCTGTTTTTCTCTCTATCTTGTTTCCTTTCATTAAAGAGGCCAAGTTTTTGTCCTCCCCTGCCAGGGACATGCTAATCCTGAAGTCATGGGGGAGAGAGAGATCCCACCCTTTGGAATATAGGTATTTGCTTCGTTCATCCCCCCCAGCCTGGTAGGCTGATGGAATTGGCAGTGGCTGCCCTCTGTGACCTCCCTCCCTTCCTGCAAAAAGCTGGGGCAACCAGGGAGGAGAAAATATGCAAACTCCAGCAAGTGAAAAAGCACAACCCCAGAGGACAAAAGGCTTGAACAGAGAGATGCGGGGGATGAGGTTCTGCACAGAAAATGCAAACTGGCCTTGATCAGTTCACATTGGCTGGAAACAATGACATGGGGATGGGTTCAGCAGGAATGTGGGTAGCCCAAGAGAAGCTCGATACAAGTGGTGCCATGGAATTTTAGTTGCTTTGCAGTAAGATTAAAAAAGTTCCCAGACAAAATGGCTTTGGTCATCCACTGTGATTGCACTTTATTCCCCAGGCCGACAGCTGACCTGGGGGAACATACCCCCAGACTATAAACTCTTCTTACCTTGTAGTCAGTTGTAAAAGTGCTGCTTGACTTGGGCTGACACATGATAGGGCCCATAAGAGGGAAAGTTCCTGGGGAGCAGGCACTCTCTGATATTAAACACGGCTCAAACAATAGATTTCTATTTTAGTCAGGACGAATAATCATGCGAACAGACATATTAGGGTTAAATAAGACCATCTGCATGAATATATCTTCCCGAAAACAAACAGATGCCGGGCAAAGTTTCAGTGTGCGGCCGGGGCTGTTGCCTTGCTGTTCGGCAAAAGGGGGCAGTATCCAACAGTGCCAGGGAGCGATCTGCCGCTGCCGCCTCCGTGTCTCGAGCGCTGGCTGGTGCATGCTCTATCAACTGGGATCTGGGAATTTAGGGTGTTATCCGGTAGCCCGTATTCAGGTGATTCCTTGTAAAGACATCGGAGAAGTTAATTGACTGTCTAAAACATGCAAGATCAAAGCTGTAATTGTTTTACTTTGTGGTTGCATTACTTTCATACGCTGGTGAACAACTGGAAATTAAGGACAATGCTGTATGATTGCAAAGCTAGTTTTGTTCACATTTAGTAGGCTGATAGCAGTAACCTTACCCTGTTTTTACTGTACTGTTTTTGGGGAAAACATGGTGAAGCCCTAGCTTTGGAGTGCTGTTGGTACAAATGCCCTTCAAGGAATTATCATCACTGTTTTCCATAGTAAGAAAACCAAACAATTTTTTCTCTAAATTTAACTTTTTTTGAGAACTCATTTGTTTCCGGCCTAGAGAAATATATTGATCCATCTCATAAAATATTGGTTTTAGAATGCATTTAAAAGCCTTTTCACCTTTCATTTATCTACATTCCTGCATTATTAGATTAGCATTTCTTAGTTCATTTTTTACTGGGAGGCATGGGCAATTTTACTGAGGGTTTGTCATTGGAAAGCCACGCACTGGGCTCCAGCTTTGTCAGGTCTCCTAAGTGTTGCTCACTGCCTTCATGACAAGAGCTGCAGCAGAAGGGGCAGACTGGCCCAAGAGAGGGGACATGCTGAGGAGTGGGAATCAGTCACTGTAATGTGAAGGTGTTCCACTGCTGGGGTAGTGCTCAGATTCAGAGTTTAGGTGCTGTCCAGTGTGAAGGCTTCAACTGGGTTTGCCTTGCTGGAGATCATGCCCACAAGATCATTTCTGGTATAAAGCTGAAAAAGGGAAATTTAATTACCTGCAGAGAGTGGTGGAGACAATTCAGAATGGCTCTCTAGGGGTAAAATTCATCAGTGTTCATTGTGTAGCAGCTGTGTAAGTACCAAATCACACTGAAATCACAAAGTTAGTCTTAAGTGATGGACTTACCTTTTACAGACTGAATACTGTGAAGGTGAACTGCCACAATTTTGGGTAGGATCCTTGCGATTTAGTCCGGGGGACAAACTGTGGTGTATTGCACTATCCCTGCTGTGCCTTGAAATGGGCTGTGTCCGAGTGTTGTTGCTTCTGAGGATCAAGTCAAGAGCTCTTTGTTATTGTTCTGTTACTTAAGGAAACAAAAATCAACTCACTGAAGGCACTGTGTCAATTTTATTGTAGGGATTGTTTCTCTTGCTTTTAGACTGCTGACTTGTCCAGTGTGCCCAGTATCAGGAGTCATCCCATCTCTGTCCATGGTGGCAATTTTCATTAGTTTCAGTGGGAGCTGAGTGTGAGACTTTGACAGCTCTTTGAGCCTGCAAATGTGTGGATAGTACTTTGCTTGCTGGAGATTATTCTTCAAGCACAGTTAACCTCAGTATTTATTTCCCCACTGTTCTCATTGTTGTCCAAAAAGAAATTTACTGCATGACAGCCGTTATTTCTTACCCCAGGCTCAAATCATGTGAGTAAAGTGCAGCAGAGCTCTGACTGCACAACTGTGACTTTCAGCACTCAGGGTCTCCTTGACTACAGCGCCGCAACTCCCAAAGTTACCACTCCTTCAGAACTCATATAAAGCACAGTTTTTTATGGTCCACAAAAAATCACTTAAGGTGATTTTCTGAAGATGAATATATCAGTAGCAATAGTCCAGAAGTATTACTGTTATCAAAAATGTATCTACAAACCAAGTGAGTTTGTTTTGTTTCTAAATGTAATAACTCAGGGAGGTAATTTGCATGTGAAGGATGTTACCAAGTTACAAAGTATGACTCTGAATTGATGGCAGGGCTATTCATGTGCTTATAATTAAACATGTACCAAAGCACTGTGCTGGTTAAGGACTGGTGTGTCTTTATTTACTTTGTAGTGAGCTCTAAATCAGACAATAAGTAAACATGCTGATTACTAGTTTTAATCCCCGAATCAATTGTGAACACCTGTAGAGTTTATAAATCATATGTGTAATTTCATTGGTGTCATTTGTGGAGAGAGCACAGAATATTTTCTTCCCAGAAGCTGCTGTGAAGGAGCTGGATCTTACAAGGTGCTGCATGTTCCTCATTGTTGTTAACGCGTCTCCAGGAAACAGCACCCGGCACAACCAGACCCTGATAAACACAAACTGCAGCAGTGTCTGACCTCCGTGGCTTTGTTGAGCAGGCAAAATGCTTATGGGCTTGTTAGTCTAGATAACATACTCCCTATTAGGCTGTTGCTGCAAGTTAAATAAATTGCAGAGTGCCAGTTTCAAAGGTTTGACTTTATCCATGATGCAGCAGCACGTGACCAGCTGGGACGTAGCCACCTGCAGAGAAGAACCTCAGTCATAAGTTTGATTTCTGCCAAATATTGTGCTGCACTCAAAAGCTTCATCATAACAACAGACCCATGAGGCAAACCCATTCCGTAATTGGAAATATTATGTGAGCATCTGGTGATGCAGAATGGATCCTCCAGTATCCTTGAAGCCTCTGTGCTATGGAGGATGTACCCTGATGCCAGATAGTCTTAGATGTTAAGCAGAGATGCCACCTGCAGTCCTGCAGAGCAGCCCAGCTAAGTCCTGCATAGATGATCTCTAAGCCATTTGCAGTTTAGGGGTTTGTATCTTTGGAAGTTTGTGTATTTTGCAGATTGTTTGTGCCACAGTCTTCAAAAACTGTTAGCTTTTAAGACAACCAGATGGCTTTAACAATATATATTTGCTGGCACCTGGAACAGGTGGATCTGGAATCAATTTATGCAGTGTAATTTTTTCCACACCCCTTTTGGAATAATTTTATACCCTGGAGCCACCTAAGGTGCTTATTATGTAGCCAATAGGGAACAGCTTCTGTCTGACTACATAAGATTTTACACATCTTTTATAGCTAATGCCTAGATTGAAATGCAAAATTTAGTGCTGGGAGTGCATGTGAATTTGTGAAACTCCCTGGAGAAAATGTGGGTGCATGTATCAGTGAATGAATTATGCTTCTCCACAGACAGAGAGTGCTTTTTTTTAGTGGTAACAAATGTCCTGTGTTCAGTGTTTGTCATTTTAAAAGCAGTACTTTTCATTTCAAGTGCAAACCTTGTGCAAACCCTGTGCAGGCTACTGATGTAGAGTGAAAATGAAAAAATAGCTTCAAATTTATTTGAAAGGATAACAGAATGAAAATTTCTTATGTGGTATGAAATTGTCCTGACTCAGAGATCAAATTGGTGGTTCCAAAATATGGCTGTGACAGTTATGACTAGTTTTGTGGGAAAGAGGCAGATCCTGCCTGTTTTCTCAAAGTGCAGAAAACAAACTTCCATGAGACTTTGGCCACATCCTCATTCTTGCAGCAGATTCAGGGACAATGAGTTTACCCAGATGTGTGGATTCATAGTAACTTCAAAGGGATTTTGAGTGGGTGCTGTGGAACCATCTGCACAACTCAGAGGTAGGATTAGGAACTAAATCTGGGAATACTTTGGCTTTTAAGGGAAGAGGGGTTTGACTACAGATGGCCTGTTGGGCAGGTTTAATTGCTTTGCTGTGTTGCTTGGCCACGTGGAAGTTGTTTAGCCTGCAGTTTCAGCTAAAGGTTCCTTATTTTTCTCCTATGGTGCTGATTTACAGCACATCAAAGATAGGAGGAAAAAATAAGGCAAGAAAGGAAAGGGTAGGGAGTTTGCTCTGGATAACTCAGTTTGACAGGATAATATAGTAAATTCAAGAATGCAGAAGGAGATGCTTTC
>VYZP01002121.1:0-13246 GCA_013400635.1 Hypocryptadius cinnamomeus | reverse complement strand
TCTTCACCAAAAGGGTTGCCAGGCACTGGAAAGTGCTCCCCAGGGAGTGAAGTCACCATCCTTGGGAGTATTTAAAAGAAGCCTAGTTGTGGCACTCAGGGACATGATTTGGTGGTGGACTTGGCAGTGATGGGTCAACAACGGGACTTGACAATCTTAGAGGTCTCTTACAACCTAGTGATTCTGTGATTCTGTGCAATTAAACCTCCTTGCCAAGGTGATGAAAGGTTTCCATTGTCAGTTTGACACAAGCACATGAGTGATACAGGAAAGCAAANAGTTTGCAATTCTTCTTTTTTTTTTTTTTTTTTTTTTTTCTGTTTGAAAATGATGTTTCCTGAGGACAGCACAGAATTTAAACTGGAAAAGTATATACACATTGGCATGCTGTAGTCACACAGTAGCATGCAAGAAGTAACACCTGTAGGAGTTCCTCCATTTTACTAAGCGAAAACATTCATGGCTTGGAGGATCCAAATTCAATTTGTTCCTGCCCATGGCAGGGTGAGTTGGGGCTAGATGATCTTTAATCTCTATTCCAAACCTTTAATATTCCATGTTTCTGTGAATTCTCTTTCTCTGCTTCATGGATTTTCAGTCTGTATTTCAAGTTTCTGAATAGGGCTTAAACCACTGTAATAGCAGTAGTCCACATAGGCTTCTCTCAGTCTCTATTAATGTTATTTTCTCTTCTGAATGAATATTCAGTAGTAGAGGGACTGAATCTCTGTCATCTCCTGAGTTTTACAGTTAGTGCAGAGTAGCGTTTTTATGTTTTGGGTGCTTGGGTTCTTCTTTTGCTTGAGGGTGAGGAATGAAAAGACTAAGGGAATACTAATTTAGCAGTTATTAATTTGAAATTATGTATTTTTGTATGATCTTCATGAGCTGTTCTACTTTATATAAAAAATATGTAAGTGTTGATAGTGCTTTTCTGGGAAATGCAGCACCTGAGTATAACATCTGTTCTGGAATAAATTTAGTTTCTTGTAGAAGTGGAAAAGCATCAAGAGAATACAGTGAATTAGCTTATAATTAAGTGATTGTAGCTTGGTGAATCCCTAGAAATCAGGAGGTGGTAGGTTCAAATTAACTGAGGGAGACTAAAAAATTTGAATGGTCCCCCTCCCATGGTGGCTGGATGCCCAACCTCTCTGTTGCTTGACCATAAACACTGCTGCTTGTGTCAGTTTTGTGAAATCAGCCCTTCATTTTCTTCACTTTTCACATCTTCTCTGAAATGCAATATTTTATTTTGGCTCAGAGAAAAGCAATTTCATCTAAGTTTGGTTTTGGGAAGAAAAAAGCCTAAACAATTCACGTTTATTCAATTTGTTTTTTCTAAGTGGGCTTAATCGGTCAATGAAGTGGGCATGGGGGAGGGGGGTGGGGGCATCATTGATCTGTGTGTCCCAGCCTGATTCTCCTAAAAATTTCCCCCTTCTAGGCCAAGAAAACAAAATATGTGTTTATTTATTCACCACATGAACAAGGATGAAAATCAACACACAGGAAAAATTGCTGTTTGGATAAAGGGAGTTCTATTTACTTCCCTACAAGTAGTACTGTCTAAATCCTTTACTCAGTATACTGAAATCCTTACAGTGCTTTGCAGGGCTCTGTCTCAAACTTGTAAATACACAGGAAAGAAGAAAAGCAGCAGTAACAGACTAAGACAGTAGTAATGAACTGTGGAGTCAAACCGCTGATAACCACAGGAGTTTAATATCAGCCATTAACCTCTGCAATATCCCTGCATTCAGCTTGGAGCTTGCTCTCAGAAAATATTACCTTCCCTATTGATATGCAACTGAGAGAAATATTCACTTCTGAAGTACATGAAATTACAAAATCTACTGTTGGTTAAGAGTGTTGAGAACAAAGAGCTGAAGTTACAGTGAAGCTTAAAATGTAGGGATGCTCAAAATTATGATGGCAATTTTTTTTTTGTTTGGTGGAAGAGTTTGTCACTTCTGTGCAGCTAAATGATTTTTCCTGCAGAATCTGCAGGTTATCTTCAATAGTTAAAGATGGATTTTTGAACTGCAGGAGGCAGGGAAGTGCATGTCTTGCTGAAACTTCAAGCAAATTCTCAGAGTTAACTGAGTAGCTAAAAGAGTTCATGTGCAAGTACAAACACACTGCAGGAAAAACATAATTCTGAGTGTGGTAGGGGAAAGAAAGGGAGGGAGACTAAGCATTTCCTTCAGTATCTTGTTTTAAGCAGCTCTTTTCTTCTCAAGCCATCATATGGTGGCTTGAGTTTTCATGATGAGAAGTGGCCAAGTTTTTCAGGAAGAGATGATGTATTTTATTGACTAGAGTGCACCTTCTTCAAGCTTTATCAGACAAGCTTCTGGGAACACAGTCTGAAATATGTGCCACAGTCTGGAAAAACAGTCAGAAGAAATACAACAAGGGTAACAAAAATAGTATTGCTTCCTGCCAAACACTACCTTGCATTTATCTTTAGGTTGTTGTGGATACAAATAATGTTATTGCTATGAAAATAATACCAAAGGTGGGGATTTTTTTCAGTTTTGGAACTTCTCACAGGTGTAATTTATTGCTCTGGACACATTTAATTCTTTGAACTATTATTATGCTTACTGCTCAGTAAACCTTGATTCCCTAAGATCAATTCTTCTGGAAATTATAAAGAGACTTATGTATTAAAATATATGAAACATTCAAACTTCCTTTAAGTTCCTTTTGTTCCTAAGTTTTAAGTTCAGTATGCAGAACCAGAGTAATCTGTGGTTCTTTTATTCTGTGAGTATTTGAAAGCTTTTCTCCAGCACTATTGGTCTTTGAGAGGGTTTCATGTTATCTCATAACTTTGCCACCTTAAAACACCACGGTATTTTAATCATGAAGTGCAAACAAAACAACAACAGCAACAAAAACCTACAAAAACTGTCCCCTGGAAGTGCTGCAGTGATTTTATGACGCAATTAATGTATAATTAATTGGTAATGTAAGCATTACTTTAGCCTGTCATCTTATGATATTCTTTTCAAAATGGATCACAATATGAAAGGAAAACAAACGATGACCTTTCAGCATGACTAAGCTGGTCTACATAATATTTCTTCTTCTCCAGCTAATTTCTCTCCTTCAGGGGGAAGGTGAGGACAATTATTTTAAATGCTAAAAAAGTGGGAAAAATCTTCAAGATATTTTTTTGGAAGCAGAGAGTAACCAAAATTAAAAAATTAAATAACCAACACCCAAAACCCTACGAAAAGAAACATCTATGTGCTTAACAACATATCTATATGTTTCCATCTTATGGATTTAATTAAATTGTGTGCTTTGGGTTTAGATACAGAAAAGAAAATATTAAATTTCAACAACAAAACCCTAGACCAAACAACTCCTGTAAGAGTTTTAGCACCAAAGGAAAAAAAACCCCAAAAACCTCTTTTAAATTTCTTAAACATTAGAGTTCTTCACCATATTAAATGTGCTTCTTCATCACTGTCTCATCTCAATTTCAGCTTTTTTCTACTCTTCTGTTCCATCAAGAGAAAAAAGTCTTATTTCAGAGGCTAGTTCTTAGCACTTTGTAGACTCCATTTTCTAAATCACACTGATTTGTCTCTATCATCTTTTTGGTTAGTTCAAGTTCCTACCTAAGTTACCTTTTGCCTATCTAATGGATTTTATTGATAACCATAAGCAGTCTACTCCAAGCATCTCTTTTAATCTTCCGTCTTGCAGATTCATAAATAGGTTATTTTCAACTGATTGAAATTACAATGATGGTATGTATTAAGGCTGTTCTAAAAAAAATGAAAAAAAGATTTAAACCAAGAAAAGGATTGGGAAATCTCTTATATGAATTCACCTTTTTCATCCTTAAAAAGTCTCAAATTTTGTAGTTTTTCATGCAAAGTGAATAGGGCATTAACCTCAAAATCAAAAAGTAGCATGCTGGGACTTTCAGAATTCCAGTGGTGAAGGAGTTGAAGCTTTAAAAAAATGTCCAATATTTAAAATATTGAGATAAACTAAAAGAGTGTGCACTATTATAAACATGATGTATACCATCTTTTCAGTAAAATTTTGCTGTCAGGTATAATGCTTCATGAATTAATGCCAATTATTTAGATTCTTTAAAAAGAGTAAAAAAAAAAAAAGTACCATTCTCTTGGGCAAGACATTATTCAGGATAATGAAAATTTGTTAGCTGACATGTTTATGGTATGCTGAAAGCACAATAGAAAATATAAAAAAAACCCCACTTCAACTTCTACATGATAAATTTATTCACTCTTGCTAAAATAGTGTGTTTATTTTTAGCTCTCCCAGGAAGTGTTATCAGCGAGCTAATGATAAAGTTGTAACTTTCCACTTTGATGTCTTAATCAAAGTTCCTCTTTCTTTGAAAAAAATAAAAGTTACAAGTTACTTCATGGGATTCAAAGGGTGGCTAAACTCCTTAAAACAAGGTGGTGAAACAAAATTCTTGGGTAAACCCCTAATGCACACCTGGATAATATGACCAAAAGCCTAGGAAATGTATGACTAGCTTCCTTTCACATGCCCATCTCCCACTGAAAAATGGAAAGGGTATAACTTATCAGTTTCCTATAAATATTTTAGAAAAGAAGGCTAATGAAACAGGCAGAGTTTTTTAGCAATATATGCACCATCTTTTTGTTGCTTCTTTCACCCAATACTGTCTCTCCCATTCCAGGATATTTTTTTCATTAGCTATCCTTTCCAGAAGCTGATAGCAATAAAAATATCTTGTGTCAGATGCCAAGAAACTGCTTGGAATATATAATGCTATTTTTTTTTACAGGCCACAACCATATCCTAATTATTTAATGTTGTTTTAATTTGATTAAAGGACTTTAACATGCAAGTTTTTTGCAAGATTCAAGCTGAAGATTATTGACATGAGCAGACTAGTGCCATTGGTGTGATGAACTGTACAGGTATTTGAAAAGAGAGGTCACTATAAAGAATATAATGTATCATGGTTTATTAAACTTCAAATCAATACTGTTAAAAAGAGACAGCTCTTTTGCTCTAAGCCTAATTCTTTTTCCTTTTGCTTTTAGATATTTTTTGTCTTTATTTTCATCCTCCTTTTAATGAAGATCCTTCCTGTACTACGTCTTTGCCTCCTCACACTGCTTTTATTCTCTCTTCCCTTTTAGCACCATTTTGCTTGTTCTCTCTTTATACTTAGTAAAGGACTACTGCAAACTTTTCCTGCAAGTCACTACTACCTTTCAGCAGATGGCACTGTTATTTAGTCTAACTAGCAGGGCAAGATAATTAACTTAAGCCCCTTTCTAAACAATGAAATAAAGACACCTTTTTGACTGCATTTCCACCTTATAAACAAAACTAGTGGCAGAATTACTGATAAAATGCTGCAACATTATTTTAACCATGTAGAAATATGTTGCTAGATGCCAAACCTTCTTTAAAGGGGCTCTGGAAACATTTAGAAAAACTGCTTCTCTTAGCAAACAAGTGTCGGGGCGGGAGGGGAATTTACAGCATGCACATAACCTCATTACCCTCCAGCCCTTCTGTGGTTGGTATGGTTACCTTTGTGTGTGTGTGAGGCAGGGCTCCAGGCAGGAGTGCAGCTGCCCTGCCTGTGTGTGGTACCCACTTGCCTGGCACCAAGCCCGCCAGGCTCTGCACTGCAGGTTCCCACAGATGCCCAGGGAGCCTGGTGGGGAACAAGCAAGTGCTCTGCCAATGCTGTCAGAAAAACATGCAACTTCTGTCAGCTCCAATTACAAGGAGAAGATGAATCACATCTCTTAGCTCTGTCCCTGGTGGCACTCTGGCTGCTGGAAGGCAGCTGTAAGCAGGAGTTTCTCCAGTCTGCTGCCAGCCCCACTGTTTTTCCAGCAGCTCCATTTTGAGGTTCCCTGAGGTGGAAAACCATATTCTGTTAGTTGCTCCAACTGATCCATGAACTTCTACTTGCAGTTTGCTCCCATGATGTTTCTCTTACAATTAGCACTGGTTATTTTACCTCTAATACATCCTGTGGCCTTCCAGGTTCAGCTGCCTTTCATGTTCTTGCCAGAGCAAACTCCGAATGGTAGACTTGCGACTATTACCCCCTGTTGTGCTTCCACCATTTGGGAAAGAGCAGGAAAAGTGGACTGGGATGGGAAAAAGGTTTGATGTGAGCAGGGGACTCCTTGTGATAAGCAATACTGTGCTGAAGTGACCCACCTCGAGTATAGGCACGCAAAAGGGGACAGCCTACAGGCATGGTCATGGGCAAAGCTCTCAGAAATTTTCTGGGTACTTCTCTGAAACACCCGAACAGCAGGATGCACTGGAGGTCTGTGTGAAGTTACAGGACTGCTGCCTCACTCAGATGATATGGGCAGGGTGGTACAGCTCACACAGCTGCAGCACTGTGATGCACAAATAGAGGCTCTGGGAAGAGTGGCTCGGAAGGTAGGGAGAGTGAGATGCCTTTTATGTGAGCTACAGGAATGCATAAAGCTCTGCCTAGACACCGACAATGAGCCAGGCATGAACTGGGCCAGGAGCAGGCTGACAAATATTGGTGATTTTGTGGTGGGTGTCTGCTATACACCATCTGATCTGGATGTAATAGTAGATGAACTCTTCTTCAGAGGAGTGGGAGTACCCTTATTTTTGCCAGATCTGGTCGTCATGGGTAACCTAAACCACCCTAATAACCACTGGAGGGGCAACTACTGAGTACAGTAGTGACAACAACTTCCTAACACAGATGATCAAGGAGTCAGCGAGGAGAGGGCACTCTGATAGGTCAAATTGATCCAAGAACTGATCAGGGACTTGAGGGTCTGCAGCAGCCTTGACTGCAGGGAACATGAGATAGTGAAGTTCAGGATATCCAGATGAGAAAACAAGGCTAAAAGCACAATCACATCCCTGGTCTTCATAAAAGCAGATTTAGCACTTTCAGGCGCCTGCTTTAAAGAATCTGATGTAATACAATCCAGGAAAAAAACCCAAAACAAAACAAAAGCAGACTCCAGGAAAGCTGGATGACTTTCAAGAGTCTCAGGAGGCTTTCATGAATGAACCAGGATCTCCTGGCTAGGATCAAATGTTAAAAGGAGGCAGTGTAGAACAATCCAGAAAGAGCATAAAGATACTGTCCAAGTATGTGGGGATAGTACTATGAAAGTCAAAATCCACTTGAATTTACATCTGGCAAGGGATTTAAAGAGAGACTTCTGTAGGCCAGCAAAGTTAAGAGCCTTTTCTCCCTTTTCCCTTCAGTCTCACTTACCTCAACCCTCCTAAACATTATTGTTGCTCTCAACAGCAGGCTCCTTTTCTGCTTTACTTTACTCCAACCACCACCATGCAAGATGCACAGTTCCTTAAATATCACATCTTTTCCTATTTGCCATCTTAGTTGTATTTTTTTCTATACTTCTCATCTCTGCTTCTTATTCCTTTCATGGCCCTGTCTTTTTTTCTGTGACAATCAAGCCACTTTCTAGGGTAAGTGATAGTCCACCACCTCCCAGACATATATATAGTTAAAGCAAATTAAATTGTCAGTTTTTGTACAGTATTTGTCTATGATTCATAAGCTGGGAATGGAGGTACAGAAGTAAAGCCTTTTAGATGCTTTACTTTTATTTCTGGAAGACTTCCTGCTGCTATTCCCATGCCCTCTGTCGCTCTTACACAGCTTCCTTCTGTGTTTCATGCTTCCTGGTGCATGTCCATGTCCCATCCTGTCAGAGTATTTCCATTGTCCATTTGCCATTCACTGAACAGTAACCAAAGTCTTTCATCCTTCAATCATGTTTCTGTAAGTTTTTCTGAAAGCCTTTTAGATTTCTTTACATTTTTTCTGTCTGCTTAATAATTAGAAAATCTTATGAATTCTTTAACTTCAGATGTGACTTTCCTACTCATGCACTCATCTTAGCTATGATTCCACAAATCTTTTTTAGAGTAAGTAGCTCACTACAGGTTCCTTTCATCAAGACTTAATCCTTTCTCCAAATGTTATGTTGCCATTGCTTTCCAGTCTTGCTAAAAGGGAGAAAGTTAATGTTGGAAAGCTTTCAAGTGCATCAAAGTGAGGAAAGGGTGCTAAACAGTAATGAATCTGTGAGCAGATGGTGTGGCTGTGTGATTGCTATGGAAAATATTTAGATTTTAATAAACATACAAATATTAGGAGAGAAAAAAATTATTTCAATTCTGCTAATATTTTTATTTAAACATATTTTTCCTGGAAACGTGGTAATATGAAAACCATGTTTTCACAAGACTGTCATTTAATGCCATTAACAAATAAGAGTATCACTGCAGATGAAGTTGTTTTTCAAATCACATCATTGCATGCTTATTGGAATAATTTTATGGCATATAAACATCATTTACATATGAATTGTGGTAGTATCCTATTATCTTTCTTGCTGAAACAACTCTTCTCACAAGAAATTTAGGTTTCTGGATTAAAAGGAAAAAAAATATTTTGAACACTGAGAGATGAATGAGTTGACAAATTTAATATAATCTAACTTGATGGTTGCAAAAAGCCCTTTATCTGTTAGACTACAGATGAACAGAAACTGCCTTCTTATTGGGCTAACCAGGTAGCAAACCCAGAAAATGTGGATGGAAAATGTGACTATTGTTCTCTGAAGAAGCCAGAATATAACACAACAACAGCCTCAATTTTTATTAACTGTTATTGTCCTTTTTTGGCATGAAATGTTTAAGATTTTAAAATATTTAGTATTTAAAAAATTAACTTCAACAATAATGTGATGAAATGTGATCTGTGTTCTTTGTTTAGATAGATCATATAGGATTGGATAAGGATGAGAATTGTTAAGCTTTTGAATAAGCAAATTAATTTATACTCTTTGAATTTGCCATTCTTACATTGCCTTGTTTTTTCAGTAAAAATACTGTCTTACAGCCAAAATATTTGCTGTCAGAAAACAAAACAGATTTTAGCATAAAACCCCAAAAACTCAATATTTTTGAAACATTTTGCTGTAAATCTCAAAGGGACACATTCAAAATATTTTGTCTGCCCCTTTGGAAAAATGATTGTTACCCCTCCTGTTTCCCTTCCACCACCCAAAGCCGACATAAATTGCTTTATTGCAGGTAAGAGTTTCAATGTTTAGCATTCTTTGATTCAGAAACATCCCAGCATCCTCCTCTGGCTCAGACCAGAATAAAACCTGCTCCAAGAGGAAGTGTCATATACAAGGAAGACTTTATTCATATACTAAAAAAACACAAAAGGTAACAGAAACAGATGCACTTTTCTAGTATTTGGTAGCAAACTGATTTATGAGATATAAAACTATTTAAACTACTTAAGTACTTAATGAGCATTGATATATCAGTAATATTATACATCTCCACCACAGATTTTATTTGATTTAATTATGTAATATTGTTGGAGCTCCCATTTTCATCCATGTTCTTATCCTTTGACTTAGTCGTACCATTAATGAGAAGAAAAATGCTCTCTACCTTAGTGGATAGCAAAATTTATTAGAAGTAACATTCTTTAAAATTTTGGAAGTGCTCTGAAGTATCTGAGCAATTTTTTAATATCTTGAAAATTCTTCTGTATATTTCTTCCTTACGCCTTTTCCTTGCAATAATATTGCTGAAACATTTTTGCAGTTTTTCAGACAAGATGTTATTTTAAGAATCTTTGTTCATTTTAAATAACAATTTTTAAAAAGACCAATTTTGTAATTTTGTCCTTTTATATAATCAGGGAGAATTATTGTTGTTACTCAGAGGGAATTATTGTTGTTATCCCTCCTTGACTAGTATTGCTTTGCAAGGAAGTGAAACTTTAAATTAGTTTTTGATTGTTTTGGGTTTTTTTAAATATTACAGATTATTTTCTTTAACCACTTTCTTATCATTTTGATGGAGCAAAATATCGTTACCTACTGTCGAACATCTGACATGAGATGAATTATTAATAATGGTGAACTACCTACCTTAGCAAGTTGTGCCTCTTGTGCTTTTGAAAGTAGGACTCTTGACACATCTAGAATAAAGGTTTTCTAATTTCTTTTCATTTATCTAGGAGGAAGAAATGCTTTGAGGGCAGGGGTCTAGGTTAAATAAGACACAGTTTTGCATACATCTAGAAAAAAGTATGTATTTGAAAATCCCCAAACTTTGTTTTTCCTTATCAGAATGTATTTAGCTGTTAGGGTTTCTTTTGAGAAAATGTATGGCTATAGCCTAGGTAAGAGAATACCACATTTCAGAAGCACTGAAGACTATCAGCACTTTTATTTTCATTCTAAAAACTAATTACAATACGAAAGTTAATTTTTAATTAGATGCAACTCATTTAATGATGATATAAAATTACTTCCCAGCTATAATAATGTAGTTAGATAAGGTATATTTTAATTAGTTCAGATATCTTAAATTGGAAGTAAGGGAAGGCATCGATTTGGACAAATGCACAGTTAGATGCATTTCAAGTAGGAGGACTGCAATTTATTCACATGACCAAACACAAAGGTAAAAGCCTTTTCAGGACTATTAATAACCAACTGAGGAACCTGGTTCTAAAAATCTTGAAGGAAGCATATGGTAAGGAATCTATTACAGTAATTATAGTGGCATCAATTAAATCCTTGCTCCATTAGAATAATAGCTATACAGAATATTTTGAACCAGAGCGAAGTATATGCTTATATCTGTATCAACTGTATTTTAAATTGAGATTTCTCAAAGGCAATGTGGGAATTTCAAAGCTTGCTCCCACTTTCTTTTTCATTTTAACTCTCTGCAAGGAGACTGTTGCAATTTCAGATCAAGAAGTAAAATGCCAGAGGAGATTTATAGTGGGTTGACCAGACTTCAGTGAGATTTGGAAGATTTTACAGGAATTTTATTATTAGATACATATCCAAAGCCAGTAGGATTCTCTGTGATGCTGATGAATTGCTTCAGTGTGACAGGACTAGTAAGCCTGTAACATGTTTATGCAATCTGCAGGGAGGAAACACAAGAGCCTTTATGAAGCTGATGTAAAAGTGCTTGGTGACCAAACATGGTCCAGGATTTCACATCTCAGGACAAGCTGGTAATAGAAATTCCTGGATATGCACATCAATAAATTTAACTCTATAACTCAAATGGGCAATGAACAGTTTACTGAGATACATTTTCTATGGTTAAGTCTGGTAGTCAGGCTGGACAGTACACTTTTAATCTGCTCCATCATCTTTCTTGGTACTGAGGTCAGGCTGACAGACCTGTAATTCCTTGGATTGTCCTTCCAATCCTCCTTGCTACATTTGTGAGTGTTACATTTGCTAATTTCTAGTCAACAGGGACTTCCTCAGTTAACCAGAAATGCTGGTAAATGAATGATTTAGCTGGTAAATGAATGAAAGCAGCTTGGCAAGCTCTTTTGCCAGCCCAAAGCCTTGTGGGTGTCTGTTTGGCATAGCAGGTCACAAAGCATTCCTCCTGCATTATTCACTCAACTTCCCATCACTGACTTCCAGCTCTGAGGGATGCTGAGTACAACTGGTTTTGTTACTAAAGACTGAAGCAAAGAAGGCATAAAGTGCTTTTCCTCATCCCTGACAGCATGCTACTCTCTGCATCCAGCCAAGGTTAAGGATCTCCTTCACCCTCCTTTTGCTGTTAATCTGTCTACAGAAAGTGAAATCTAGTGGTCAATGATTTTGACATGTCCATGGTTGTTCCTCTTCCCCACATCCCTAGTTTGTTGGGTTTTCCTTATAAAGAGTCCTGCTCCCTGAGTGTGGTTTCTGCAGCTGAAGGACAATGCAGGGCTGCTCTCTTCTCTGGAATTCCTAAGCCCTCTTGCTGCAGCAGCCCCAAGGCCCCTCTCATCAGAGAGAGATGATGGGACCAGGACAGCAGGGAGCATGCTGGGGCAGTGCTTCACTGCAAGGATGTGCCAGCATGAGGACCAGGGTGTGCCTCAGATAAAACATCATTTGGCAGCTTTTCTGTCTGCTTTTTCCCTTGCTTTCTCAATTTTTTGTTTAATATTATTTGGTGTGAAGATTAGCAACATTCCCTCATTTGCACACACAAGCTTTCCTAAATGATGGCAAGTAAGGTAGAAAAAGATGAAAAGGGAAACAAGTTGTGCATCCAGCTTAGGTGTGTAACATAACAATGATAATTACAGAGTCTTTATCTGTAGCCTGAGACTGTTGTTGCTTCTCCAGTCTTTGGATTATACTACAAATCCTCATCAGAGTTTCTCCTAACTTTTCCCCCTGATCACTGAAAATCATTATCATTATAGCTTATCACTATAAGTTATCATTGTGGCTTACTTTGTACAGCTTTCAGTCACTGTGGGAAAGTGAAAATATTCCTTTCTGGGAAAGGGAAGGAGCTGTGTTCCATCTCAGAAAGGCTGTGGGGCTAAGTACAATCCAAAGCTCAAAATTTTCTCCCTTCTTCTGTAAATAACTGCAGTGCAACTAATGTAGAGGAGGAAAGAGCAGTCCTTCAGCAGCAAAATAGAAAAGACCTCTCTAAAGTAGAGTTTCAGGAAAGTCACGACATAGTAATTAAGAAATTTGCATCCTTTGTCCTTTCAAATAAAAAATGAAGTTCCACAGAAATTAAGGCAAATGGTAGAGGCCATTCTTTCTATGTGTTTTCTTTTGCCATAAAGATGCACAAGGATGTTTCTGATTATGTCTCAGTTTAAAATTGAGTCATTTGCACTGAAACATCTTGATTTGTCAAAGCAAAAATTCATCTGGTCTAGCTGACAGTCATTTGTTTCTGAGCAATCATGAGTCTTCATAGGAGATGGGGACTGCTTGCCTCAGCCCTGCTAATGGCTGTTTGGCGTCTGCTGTGAAAGACAGTTCTGCAGTGATTCCCAGCTGACCCAAATTCAGTGTTCCATGGAAATCCAGAGTTCCCTGATGCAGAACATGCTAATCACGGCCTGTGCAAAGATGAGTAGGGTTATCCTCACAACTGGAAGGAGACACAGCCTAAATGACTAAACCACTGTATTGAGGTGACAAACAGCACACAAAATCTTCTCTGCCCACTAAAAAGGCATGGCAGTAAATCTATTCTAACAACCTGACACTGAATTTTGTAAAAGTGTGTGGGACAAGAATTTTTATTATCTTTAGTTTTGTGTGTATTTTTATGCTGTCCCATGCTCTGTGTCTTCCCACAGAGCCACCCCTCCTTGTCCTCCTGCACATCGGTCAGGCACAAT
>VYZP01002120.1:1610-12161 GCA_013400635.1 Hypocryptadius cinnamomeus | reverse complement strand
TCTGAGCTTCCACTCGTACCTAAGATGACTAGCTAGACTTCCAAGCAAGGAGTAAATTTAGGGGTTTTTTGGCTGCTAAGAAAGCTTGTTACTGGCCACTGTGTCTGAAGTAAGACTGTCATTTTTTTTCTGGCATTTCCAGAAAAATTATTGCTTTTACTGTCCTATACAGAGTCACTCCAGTAACTGTAAAGGAAAGATAATGTTGTGAATATCCAATGGCCTCTGCAGAGCATGTGGACAGGAAAAATTAAAGACACATTTCACTTGGGCTTAATACAAAATAATGGATGAAAACCTCTAACAAATGTCCTCAACTCTGAAATTCCATCTAAAGAGAATCATCATGTGAGAAGACAAAATGTCTCTAAGGGTGTTCCTCATATAGGGTACACGGTAACATTTCTCTGACCCAATTAAACGTCTACAAATTATATTTATATATACATTCTGATTGTTAAAAAAAAAGAAAAATATCTGAGAATAAACAATCCCTAAGAGATTTCTCTTACTTTATCCTGATTGTTTGCTTCCTTTTTTATTAGATATCTATCAAGGGGTCCTAAGTTACTGTGCTCAGCTCTTCACATGAGATATAGATCTAAGAGGAGAGGTGGACCTGTCCTAAGATATCCTTAAAGACCTTCAGCCTTTGAGAAGGTATTCATCTTTAGGGCAGATGAATAACTGCTTATAACAGTGGATTCTGTATTTCTTCCATGGAGCCAGAATCTTCACAGAAGGTTCTGTGTAAATGTAGAGCAAATGTAGATCATCCACAGATGTCGTACCGGAATTTGCAGCATGTGTCAATCACTTGTCCAGGATCTTCAGCTCTAGAAGTCTGTTGGACTCTCGAGGGAGTCCTGTGAAGAAACAACCCTGTCCAGCTGAGTTATTTGCCATCAAGACCCAATGACTTTTAACTTCCCAATGCCTATGTTCCAATTTCTCCCTTTATGGGATAATGAGTATTCTTTCCCATTTAGAAGATAAACATCTAACATTGCATCTAAACCAAACATTTAATATCATTCCTAGGCCAGTGAGAGACAGGCAGTTCATTTTACCTACATCAACATGAGACAAATTATTTTCTGATAATTTTAATCTCTCTTCTCTGACAAGACACTTAACCATCAGATAGTAAATGCCTGTGATTATCTAACATTTATCAGTGTATGTCATAATATTTCTAGGTAGGGTTATTCTCCTACTTACATGCTTATGTAATCCCTGTTTCTTTGCCCTTTCCTCCTGAGAAACCCTAGAAATTAGCTGTTACCTGAGAGAATCATATTATGTTTCCTGAGAGTTAAGTGAGGTGCAGTGCACTGTCTCCAGTGCAACAGAGACAGATTTCTCTGAGGATTAAGGATATGATGATATGTGCTCTTTCTCCCCATGCAACAACAGTGATTGTCTGCATCATGAAACCCTGCCTTTGTGGAAGAGAAGGCTGAAGTTACTCTGGATTTGTAGAGCATGAAGATTTTGGCTATTAATAGTTCGGGGGAGGAGCAGAGAATTCTGGGTGCAAAAAACTGGTGAAAAACCCAAGCAAAACACACAGCCTTTGATATAGCTTTATCAATTACAACGCTAACTTATTATTTTCCTTGGCTTCATTAATCCATAACTAATTTGAGTGGGTACCAAGCTCGCTCTCTCTCATTCCCCATTAACCCAGTGGCAATTATTACTGGCTTTAGTCTTTAATATCCAAGAACTCTCTTTACCTCTTGAAAGAAGCTTTTGAAATCTGAAAATGCCAAGCCAGCTAATGTTTTATTTAAGCCTTGAAAATGAACTTTAGGTTATTCCCCTTTGCCATAGGTTAACTAATTATTTATGAAAAAGGGAATGAGAGAAAGGAAGAAAAGAGAAGAAAGGAAGTTTAATATTCCAAACCCTTTTGGTTGGGAACCCCAAACTTATATGAGGAAAAGTTTATTTCCTGTGTCTGAGCATTCAATATATGCTCAAAAATTGTTCTTAATTTTTGGTCAACGTACTACATATATATTAATAAATTTAAATATATCCTAATGAAAGTAACATTCTCTGGCCCAAGAAGTGCCCATTATGGCCTGGGCATGTCCCCACTATTGAAATAAAACAAAGTGATTGGGTGTACACTGCTTTCTGGGGATGGTTCTTCATCCATTATAAATCCCAGGACTCTGGGGGAAATTGTAGGTCAGTGCCACTTGGTGGTCCAGGAAAAAACTGTTCCAGATCATTGCTAACAGATCTGTGCCAACAGTCAAATTTCAGTGCTTGTTCAGTGCTAGTGAAGTCTTAGTGAAAGAGCAAATTAAGAATTTGGCCTGATTTCTCTTAGGACACTGCTGAAATTCCCATTGACTTGAGAAGTTGAGTTCAGCCCTTGAATTTCTACCTCAGGTGCAATAACATTTTACAACACAAGCAATGTAATTGAAACAAATGGTACATTGTGATCTAAATCTGCACTCAAACTGGCCCAGGGTGTCAAGACAGGAGTGGGGAGGAGGAAGGTCAGTTTTTTACACGCAGTACAGCCAAAACATCATTTATATGCTAAGGGAAGAGAGAGATGGAACTTCCTGAAGGAAAGGAATATGTTTATTTGGACTCAAATATAGATGGAAAAATTCAATTTCATATATATTTGGATCTAACCTTTCTTAAACAGGTAACTTACCTCACTTTCTCTGTTTTTTTTTCTTCCTTTTAATCTTCTTTTACACAATGGTTTAAAGGCAATAAGATTCTTGATTCTTGTTTTGGGGACACCATGAGAAAATAATGAAAAGAGTTAAATCAAAGAGAAGAGTGTTACTGTGGCAAAGGAGAGACAAAACATCACAAACACAAGCCAGAAACCCATTTAATTTGTATTCTTCCATTGCAAGAAAAATTAAAAGCAGTCAAGCTGGTGTAATCAGATTGTAATATAGAAACAAAAGTCATATAAGAAGAGAAGTTGAGCTCAGCTGAAAAAGTGGAAAAGTCAAGACTGAGGAAATTTTGAGGAAGACAGAAGAATGCCCTTTATTTCCTTGCTCACACTCTAACTGCAAAAAGTTGATAATAAAAAGCTAATCACCTCATTTAAACAGGGTATATCTTTAATTCTATTTCATTAAGTAACTCAAGAAAACTGTGCAGTCTGAATGAGTGGAATGATCTCTCACCACCTCTTACTGTTACCCCCACGACTCCACTTGCTGCTGTTGCAATCTAAGCTCTACTTGTCCAAGACATTTTTGTCTTTGGTTGTTTCTTGCCATCAGCTGAAAATTAATGCTCCCGGCCCTGATGCCAGGAGCAGTTTTTCACTATATCCCAATCTGTGTCCCAGCAAAGGAACCCAAATGAGCTAAAATTGTTTTTGTCGTGATTTATACTGAGAAAAAGTTGCAGGTGAGGAGTATTCACACTGTGCTTTTCACTACATGTGAAGGAGAATTAACCTCCAGCAAAGATCAATGACAGAGCAGCCTGTAAGTGATAGGGATTAAAATTGCATTTATTATACACAAAGTGTTCACAAGTGTAGTGTCTGAATGTGAGAGCCTCTGTGGTTTGCAAAGGTTTAGTTTTTCTCCTCTAGGATCACAGACATTTCCATGGATAAGTGCAAAGAGATATGAAAATGTGAATAGTGTGATGCAAGGAAAAAATTTATTCCAAAGTATAGAAGTTTATGAATATTTAATAACCACTCTAAAGGAAAAAATAAGCACAAATCTTTTTGATTTAACCTTTTAACAATTTCCATTGCATTCAGCAGTACTGTAGAAATCAACAGGAAATGTGCTGTAGAAACCAACAGAAAATTATTTGAAGAAACAGAAAAGTCTGAAGCATATGAGGTTTTGCAATACAAAGGAAGATCCATGGAAACAATCATTTCATTAAGCTGAATTCTAGCCAGTTCTGTCAGTTCTAGTGCTGCCTGGCTGTGGGCTATCAATAAATCCTGAAGTATTAAGAAGCAGTAAGTGCATGAGCTAAAATGGATTTTCAACTCTGTATAAGCATCACCTGTTTTCTCAGTTTCTTCACCTTCTTAAGGTGATGCTTGGTGGAGATATCTGGGGTATCAAGATAGAATCAAGATCAAGAATCATAGAATGGTTTGAGTTAAAAAAAGACTTTACAGATCACTTTGTTCCAAGCTCCCTGTCGTGGGCAGGGACCATCCACTAGACCAGGTTGTCACGGTTCCACCCAGCCTGGCCTTGAATATATCCAGGGGAAGGACATCCATAACTTCTTTGGGCAACCTGTTCCTGGGCCTCATCACCCTCACAGTAAAGAATTTTTTTCTGATATCAAATCTAAACCTATTCTCTTGCAGTTTGAAGTCATTCCCTCTTGTCCTCTCACTCTTGTAGGAAGCCTCTCTCCATCACTTTTTTTTGGCTCCCTTCAGGCACTGGAAAGCCACAGTTAGGGCATCCTGAAGCCTTCTCTTCTCCAGGCTGAACAATCCCAGTTCTCTCAGCCTTTCCTCACAGCAGAGCTACTCCATCCCTCTGATCAACTTGGTGCCTCCTCTGGGCTCTGTCTAGGAGCTCCGTGTCCTTCTTGTGGTGGGGACTCCAGAGCTGGAGGCAGCTCTGCAGGTGGAGTCTCAGTGGAGTGGAGTGTGCTTATTTATATATATACATTTATATGTACAAATATTCTAAATACACACTCGGTAGAGTCCATCCCCCCTTGCAATTGAACTGCATATATTCCCTGAAAAGGAACAGCAATCCATGGCATTGGGAAAAAGCAAACGACTTGTTTTCTGAATAAGCTTAGATGACAATTTCAAAACTTAAGTTGAATTTTTCTTCAGAAAACAAGATTTTTCTGCCAGGAGAACAGAATTATCAGGGAAAATTGTTCAAAACAAAATAATTTTTTTTTTTTTCATTTTTCTCCTTTTGAAGTATGAAATGTATTTTGGAAAACAGCTCTGTGAACCATCAATGTCATGAGGACAGAGGGACAAGCAGGGAGCCAAGCAAAGCCTCTTCAGAGAGACCTTCAAAGAGACGTCTCCCCTCCCTAGTGTAGCTGTCTGAATCAGTCCCTTTGTGTGCTGCTCCCACTAACTAGGTCTAAACTGCATTTCAGGCTCAGAGAGCCAGCAGAACCATGTGGACATGCTACAGGCATCCTGGAGGCAGCAACCCACAACATTAGAGCTGGGTCAGGCAGCAGGCTCTGTCTGACGTGGCTTCCTGCCTCACACCCTCAGGCAAACCTCTGAAATTTCTTCTCTCCCAGGGTTTGAGGCACCTGAACCAGGTAAAGAGCAGGAAGAGGAAAGCAGGAGATCATCTGACTGGGGAGAAGCCACAGAACTGGGTTGCAAACAGGGGTGTGAGCATTAAAGGAGATACCTGGAGGACAAGGTCTCACCAGGTTCCAGCTCCTGGCAGCTTGTGGCACATGGAGGTGGCCTCTGCTTTCCATTCCCGACCCTATAAATTCACCCTCAGATTACCAGTCAAGCTCACTGGCACCTAAAACACCAGCCATGGAGCAGAAGTGATGCATGAGTGCCAAGATGCAAATAAGCAAGAAAGAGAACATTCATCAGGAAAACAATTGTGTAAAAATGTGACATGTGAAGTTTGGGTTAGGCCAGAATAGATGTAAATATCAACAACACTACAACATTCTTAGCTGAATCATTTTTCTCTCTGTAACAAAACATCTTGATAAATGAGAACATGATATGAGACGATATCAAATAAATTTTTAAACATCTATCACTAGTAAATAGCCTTTAAAAATAATTTTTACCCTTTCATTATGATTGCATAGAAATTATGCATTAAAATTAAATCTTCAGTTAAATTAATTCTGAACACATATATAACCGTATATACACCCTTTCTAATGTTGTCTCCTTTTTGCATCCTAGAAGATAAACAGATGCATTTTGATGTCTACATTTCAGCATTGTGTATTCATACATGCATGTACACATTTTGCTCTAATATTGATATTAGAAAATAAAAAATTCCAATTACTAAGAAAATCTTCTTCTGCATTATTCACATTTTATGCATAATTTTTTTTGGTGATATATCTTTCAGAATCTCTTAGTATCATAATCCTAGCTGCTGAGCACCATGAGTGAAGATGGAAATAATTCACATAGTTGCCATTTTTGAAACTTTTCTCCTTTCTTCTTTTCCTTCTTTTCCTACTTTTTACTCTTTTAGATATCCCACTATGGGAGAAATGGTCATCCTTATCCATACCCATCCACAGACTGAACTTCACAATAGAATAACACTGCCAGCCATGAAACTACCATGCATTCCCTTTTACCCCTCCCTGTGCCCACTGATTTCCATCTCTACACTCCAGCCTGCCTCCTCCTCAGGTATTTGGCACTAACGTTCATGGTCCTGCACTTGAAAGACCAAGAGTTATCCATGCTTCTCCTTGGATAATAATTTTTTTTCTGGCATAACAAGCAGGTCCTTTCAAAGAGGACTGAGACTGGTGGAAAGCAGAGGACACGCAAGACCATCAAGCCAGAAGAAAAGGGAAGAGAGTGTAAGGATTGGAATAATCTCTTTTAGAAAGGAGCAATTTATAATCATAGAATCACAGAATGTTTTGGTCTGAAAAGGACCTTAAAGATCATGCAGTTCTAGACCCCTGCTCTGGGCAGGGACACAGACACCATCCCAGCTTGCTCCAAGCCCTGTCCAGCCTGGCCTTGGACACTTCCAGGGATGGGGCAGCCACAGCTTCTCTGGGCAACCTGTGCCACCACCCCAACAGGAAAGATTTTTTTTTTTTAATATTTAATCTAAATCTCATATATTTTAATTGAAAAACATTCCTCCTTGTCCTATCCCTATTTGCTCTCTCTTTTTATTGTGAGTCCCCTTTATGTACTGTTCATCAACTTTGCCTTTTCATCTAAATGTCTCCGTGACATTTAAAAGGAGCAGGTGGAGGGTGGGGGTGACTTCCTGTGTCGCTGGGTCTTTGTAAAAAAATTGTCTAAGAATCATAAAATAAGAGTCTTTTACTAAACTTTATTCTCAAAGTGATCCCTTGGCTTTAATAGGGAGATAGTCCTAGGAATGAAGCACTATCAGACTCCTGTGGGGTCTCTGTCCCTGAAGCCAAATATCCTAGTCTGAGTATATTGCAGTAGCATAAATATTTTTTTAAATGCTCACAGACCATTTTTATTTGCTCTTTGTGATTATTTTTTTTCCAGCATGATTATTAAGTGCTAGCAGAATTATTTTAATGAATAATTTTCAGACATTTCGTTGCTCATGAGTTGTTTGCTGCAACTATTTGATGTTTGTTACTCAAGATGTATATTAGCTGTGCAAGTCATGCATAATTCCTTCTGATTCTCCCTTCGAAGATTATTTTTTTTTAAGTAGATGGTGATGCATGATGTCTTTTATAAATGTTTGGAAGAATATTGTGTTGTACTAACATTTGTGAGAACATGTTAATTTATGGAAGATTACACAAATACTCACTCTTTGTCCACCTGAGCACTCACTGACTTTTTTTTTCAAGGTTTCTGGAGTTTTTAGCACATTCAATTTTTTTTTTCTTGATACCTCATGATGGCTTATTTTAGGCTCTGCCACAATAAAGATGCTAAAAAAGAAAAAGGGAAAAAATGTAATGAAAAATTTTGTAAATGAAATATAAAAATTTTATTTTCCCCTTATGAAAACATCCACAAATTAGAGTTTGTAATATTTCTACCAATCTACTTTTCTGTGGTGAGTTTGCTCACTTTGTTTTATGAACAGTTCATTCTATTAGTTGGAAGAGCTGGATGCTGGGCTAGCCACAAAACTTTCCTAATTAACTGCATTTTCTTGCACTATTTGCTATCCTTTGATTTTTCTCCCACTAAGACTTCTGTAAAGGGAAAAAAGAAAGTATTAGAAATAAATTTCAACCAAGTTTTTTTTTATTCTTTATGTTGTGAGTTTGTTGTTTTGGGTTTTTTTTTCTTGTTCTCGTAATTCTCAAAGGAAAATTCACTTTTTTACTCCAGAATTAATCCCTGAAATAAGAAATAATATGTAACAGAGATCACAGCTTTCTATAAAACCTCAGAGTTTTTGGATTCTCCTATCAGATTTTTCAGTGTTCCTTCAGTGGGATATTCAGTTGAGGGATACAAGGAATTTACAAAGTTGAATGTGCAATCCCAATGTGCGCTTTTATTATTATTTCATGAAAGCGGAAAAAGAAGGTAAAAGAAGGAGATCTTGTCAGTCCATGAGCTGGGTGATTCCTACCTAAAATATGCCCTTTCTGCAAACAGTAAAATCACCACACTATGATGGTGCAGGAGGTACAAAGGCTCCAAGAGGATTGTAAGATACTGGAGCAGTAAGAATTGGCACATGCAAATTTAAGGCTCAATTTAACAATCCCTGTCAGATTTAGCAAAACCCAAACCATAACAAAAGGACTTTAAATTAATATTCCAGGAGCATAAACCCATTCCTCCGCCTCTGGTAAAAGAACAGCAAGCTGCAGACCATGACTACAGTTTGACAGATAAGCTGGCAAATTCCTCAGTCACAGCAACTAAATTTGACAGGGATCATCAGTCAGAGTCTTTAGCAGGTCTACTTTCTCCTTTCTCCAGAGAGGAGCTCATGCCATCCACCTGCTTGCTGCAGTTTGGGGTCTTCACCCACCTCAGTTACTGGAGGCTTCTAGGAGATTTTTTTTCCTTCCCTTGCTTCCCACTTCTGTCAAACCACCACTGTTTCAATTTTACATTTGCAAGGACTTAAAAAAGTATAATTTTACAAGGGACCTAGCGAAGTTCTTACTTTCCTTTTTTTTTTTTTTTTCCCTTTGATGGAACTATTGCCACAATGCTGAGCTAAACCTGAGATTAAAATAAAAAAATGACAAATGTTTCCAACTGCTGGCTTAATTTTTAAGTGATAAACTCTCCTAACTCTTAGTGATTCAATTCTGTCGATTTGCACAAAAACTTCACAGAATCATATAATGTCTTGAGTTGAAGGTAATCTTGAAGCTCATCTCATTCCACCCCCTGTAATGGGCAGTGACACTTTCCACTACACCAGGTTGCTCAGAGCCCCATGGAACCTGGCCTTGAAATAAAACTTGAAATGAAATTTGAGTAAAACTTATCTAAAGCTGTACTCCCACCTTTGATTTGTGACAGAAAAACCCGTGGATCTGCCATGAATATGCATATTTTGTGCAAGGAGCTCCAAAAGTACAGGAATTTGTAAGTCTAATTCATTACTGTTTGGTTTTACATTTTTAGGATTCCCCGCCATCATTTTCCAGTTGTGCAGAGAGGAGGCAATGTTTGCTCCTCCATGATGCCTTGTTCCACTTCAAGCTGTAGAATACCTTTGCTCTTCCTTGTCCAAATTCATTGAAATTCTATAAAGCCTCACCCCAAATGGAAATTATTCAAAATCATGGCTTGCAGTTGCTTGGGTTTGTTTTTATTTTCCTGTTTGTTTGTTTGAGTTGGGCACCAGAGACATCACACATAATTCCAGTCACCTTCCAAGCACAGACTACCTTGTGTTCTGAGTTTACAAAAGGCTTGCAAATAAAAGGAAAAATTTATCTGTTGCCTCCATTTTCCTTCCTAGTTTTTTATTTCACCATTCCTGTTACACATTCTAACAATTTTTCAAGACTGGCTTTGCTGATAGCACTTGAAAATGCCCGAACTGTGAACCACTAAATTACTACAACCACGAAAAAGCCTTGTCAAAAGAACAATATAATGAGGAGCAGCAGTGGGATCTGGGGGGGTCTTATCTTGGAGAAAAGGAGGCTTGGGGGGACCTCATAGTTCTCTACAGGTACCTGAAAGGAGGTTGTGGCTAGGTGGAGGTCAGGCTCTGCTTCCAGGTAACAAAGGACAGGACAATGGGAAATGGCCTCAAGTCATACCAGGAGAGTTTTAGATTGAACATTATGAACATTTTCTTCACAAAATGAGTGGTCAGGCAATGGAGCATCCTCATCAGAGCAGTGGTGGAGTCACCATCCCTGGAAGTGTTCAAAAAATGAGTAGACATGGTACTTCACAATGTGATACTAAACCACGTGATATTGAAAGGCTGGATTGATGATCTTAGAGGTCTTTGTCAGCCTTGATGATTCCATATGTGATTCCATGCCTGGGGGACATCAGGGAGATCTCCTTAGCAAGTTTTGAATCAAGACCATAATTTCCAGCTGCAAAGCACCAATGAAGTGCATTTTCATGGATCTTTGCAGCTGATAGGAGATACTTTGAGCTCTGCAATGCTTATCCCAGGCAACCAGCATGGATTTATGCTGGACTCATAGAACCACAGAATCATGGAAATGTTTGGGTTGAAGGAGACCTCAAAGACCATCCTGTTCCACCCCCTGGCATGGGCAGGGGCAACTTCCTCTATCCTAGGCTGTTGCTAGCCCCATCCAACCCAACCTTAAACACTTCCAGGATGGGGCAGCCCCCACTTTTCTGGGCAAGAGCAGTATAACACTCCTTATATT
>VYZP01002109.1:0-26399 GCA_013400635.1 Hypocryptadius cinnamomeus | reverse complement strand
CTGGGAAGTGTTGTGGTGTTTGGGAAAAATTAAAATAAGCAACAGAAACTCTACTCTGGATTTTTTTCCCCCCTGTTAAATGCACATGGTGAGGAGCTAAGGTGTTATTTTGGTTTTGTATAAATTTCTTGAAGAATTTCAGCTTAAAAATGTTGCAACATAAAAGTTCTTTTGAGTGTTTTTTTCCAGTCAAGTATATTTGTCTCTGTTTATGGAAAAAGCATAGCCTCCACATGCAAGGGAATGTATGGGGGGATTGGTAGCATACAAAAGTGGATATAGGAAATTGTTGAGTCAGTGTAAACCCTGAATGGATTTGCAGCAGAGAGCCAAGTTAAAATGAATTTGATTTAAAACAGAATGCACAACATCTTTTTTTGCTTGCTTTCAGGAATTTGCCGTGTAAATTCAGCCTATTACAGATAAAGGAAAGAGAGGAGTTCTAAAATGAAAAGTAGCTGTAATGCACAGATTGAATGTTTGGGTGGGAGTGAAAGTAGGAGTTACTGGGTTGGAACAGATTCCTTAAGATCTGTCACATCATACCATTAAAATAAAGAGCTAGACATAGTAATTTTAAAGGGATATTGTGCAAAAGTTGGGAGATATTAATGCAGTAAAATACATTGATGGATTCCAAACTTACGGTCTGTTATGTGTATTATACTGACATAATCACTGTAGATAGCAAAGACTTGCTGTGGGTGCTGCATTGCTTGTGAAAGGAAGGATTACAGTGTGTTAGGAAACTGATTCCATCAGCTCCCTGTGTGTGTGCTTGCAATTTCATTAGGTTATTCCTAATTATTTTAATAAAATTTGTAATATAATCAAATAACTTAATGAAAGTCTCTATTCTTTCAGTTTTTACATTCTTAGCAGCTATAGTTCTTGTGTGAGAAGGCCAAAAGAGGCAGAAATTGCTTCAATTTCTTTTGTCCCGCCACAGAAATTTTAATGGTCATGGACAACTCACTTTTATCTGTTCTCCACTGATATCTTGTCTCATACTGGTAGTATTTTGATGATAAATAATTTCACAAATATTNCAGATGCTGTTGCTTTCTCACATCCATGTCACGAGGACAGTCTGTAGCAGATTGCAATATCTGTTTCTGGTGAAAATGGCAGGCATTTTTTGTGGTGTAAATTACTTGTAGCTGTTGTTCCTTGGCGCTGTGGAACAGGAGCCAGGGGCTTTGAGAGGCAGCAGGGAAAGTCCTTTAGAGTGGTAGCATCTTCCTGGAGCTCCAGTAGCATCTTAACCCACCTCTTTAACTGTGCATAAGACAGTGGAACCCCTGTGCTTGAAACAGAGTGCACTTGGTGCTGAATTGCTGCCTTAATGCATGGGGTGGGATAGCTATGGCTGAGTTTCACTAACTCTACAATCAGTTTCAGCTAGTCAAAGAAAATATATTTTTTGAGCCTGGGACAAATATCTGTCTGTTAAGGTAAAGGGCAAGCACAAACTGGTGGTGGAAAGTCTTTTCCCTGTTCCTGTGTCATGGATAAAACCCTTGCAACTAATTTTGAGATCATAACGTGTCATGCTCATTTTGCGTTTTATGCACACTATACATTTTATACATATAACTGCATCTTAGATTCCTGTTTGAAATATTCTTTTTTTATGTATTAGGGGGTAGAATTTGATTGAAATCATCAAAGTTCTAGACCAGGGGTTTATAGGGATGTTTCTTTTTCCTTTTATTTCAAACTGAAGAATGTTATGATGTACCAAGAATATGTCTTTTAGGTTTTTTTAACTTTTTCATTTTTTTATATCCCTTTTTTACGCTGTCTTGTCTTTCTTTACTGCTGTGTAATTCAGAAAGCTTTCTAGGCCACTGACTGATGGCTTTGGTGTCTGTTTATATACTCAGTAACAGACCCAGCTCTTGACTGGAGATTCTAGGTGCTTCTGTGCCTTTTATCTGTGAAAGCAGAACAGTATTTTTATACTGGCCTTGTGTATGTGCATAGAAATAATTGTACCAGGAAAATAATGTCTGACTGGCAACCTTACACTCAAAGGTTCTATTTCAGTTTAGGAGATTAAGGCAGGGTAGATTCATGGACAATAACAAATTAAAGACTTTTTATCAAGTTGTGGACTTTTCTTGAGCGTTGTGAAAATGTGCTAATTATAGCATGGCACTATTTCTTAACTTAACCCTGCAGATCTGTGAACTTAATCTTGTACTGTCAGTAAAATACTTCTGAATCTAAGGGGAGGTGGTACAGCTGTGTGAGGAGCTTGGGAAATATTTGTCCACTTCTGGGATTGTATTTGTCCACTTCTGGGATGTTTGTTTGCTGTGTGAAGCGATTGTTGTTGCCCATTCTGTGGCTCACAAGATAAGAATTCTCATAATTCTTTGTTTCAAAAATAAAAATTAATGGACTAGGAATATTAGACTAAGTTCCATCATGATTGCACTGTTGATAGACCTGACTGTGTACGATGGTGCCTCCTGAGTCAGAAACCTGGAGGTGGGCGAATTTCATTGATATATGCATTCAGAAAGCACAAACCATGTCCTTGTGCAAAAAATGCCCAGTTACAGTTTAAGGAAGCAAATCCTTGTGAGAGCTCTGCCTGTTCTACCAGCTCTTGTGCTCTAATGCCTCCTGTTTGCTCTGCTTGAGCATCTCTGAGGCTTTTCTCATGGAAGCTTTGCAGTGCAGCCTCTCTGGTGTCCCTCAGGCCAGGTAGGTGTGAATTTTCTGATGCATGCTGCTTTCAGTGCAAGTCAGTTAGAAGCAGCAAATGTGAGGGCAGCAAACATGGACTAAAGAGAAATTTGGAAGCTATTTTTTCGAACACGTATGCAGATATAACTGCATGTGACTGCATGCAGATATAACTGACTAAATAATGTCTGGGAAGTGTTGTGGTGTTTGGGAAAAATTAAAATAAGCAACAGAAACTCTACTCTGGATTTTTTTCCCCCCTGTTAAATGCACATGGTGAGGAGCTAAGGTGTTATTTTGGTTTTGTATAAATTTCTTGAAGAATTTCAGCTTAAAAATGTTGCAACATAAAAGTTCTTTTGAGTGTTTTTTTCCAGTCAAGTATATTTGTCTCTGTTTATGGAAAAAGCATAGCCTCCACATGCAAGGGAATGTATGGGGGGATTGGTAGCATACAAAAGTGGATATAGGAAATTGTTGAGTCAGTGTAAACCCTGAATGGATTTGCAGCAGAGAGCCAAGTTAAAATGAATTTGATTTAAAACAGAATGCACAACATCTTTTTTTGCTTGCTTTCAGGAATTTGCCGTGTAAATTCAGCCTATTACAGATAAAGGAAAGAGAGGAGTTCTAAAATGAAAAGTAGCTGTAATGCACAGATTGAATGTTTGGGTGGGAGTGAAAGTAGGAGTTACTGGGTTGGAACAGATTCCTTAAGATCTGTCACATCATACCATTAAAATAAAGAGCTAGACATAGTAATTTTAAAGGGATATTGTGCAAAAGTTGGGAGATATTAATGCAGTAAAATACATTGATGGATTCCAAACTTACGGTCTGTTATGTGTATTATACTGACATAATCACTGTAGATAGCAAAGACTTGCTGTGGGTGCTGCATTGCTTGTGAAAGGAAGGATTACAGTGTGTTAGGAAACTGATTCCATCAGCTCCCTGTGTGTGTGCTTGCAATTTCATTAGGTTATTCCTAATTATTTTAATAAAATTTGTAATATAATCAAATAACTTAATGAAAGTCTCTATTCTTTCAGTTTTTACATTCTTAGCAGCTATAGTTCTTGTGTGAGAAGGCCAAAAGAGGCAGAAATTGCTTCAATTTCTTTTGTCCTGCCACAGAAATTTTAATGGTCATGGACAACTCACTTTTATCTGTTCTCCACTGATATCTTGTCTCATACTGGTAGTATTTTGATGATAAATAATTTCACAAATATTTAAAACCTATAGATAATAGTGTTATATAAATGATCAAGATTTTAGCTACAGCAGAATATAAAACTGAACAGTACTTTTCCACAGCCAGGCAGGCACTTTATTCTGGATATGTTTGTTCCTACCTGATTCCCCACCCTGTCTCACCTGAGCACCTCACTGTCTGTGCCTGTTCTTGCTGTGCCCCACCTTCCCATTTTATTGTGGGGTCCTTGGATGTTGAAAGGGGATTTTCCTTAATGTATCACAAAGCATCTGAGGAGAGGGGTGAATTCAACTCAGTCTCCCAGCACTAAGTTCTGATCCAGTCTTCTTCTCTCTTCCATGGAGAGCCCATCTCAGGCTCCCTGTGAGGTGTTGGAAAGCCTTTGCTGCTGTCCCATTGTTGTATGTCACAGAAACATAAAGAACTGGGAAGAAACATGAAGCCTGGATTTTCTGCAGTGCAGAATTGCACCTGGTATATCATTAAGATGGTGCAATATACATCTAAAATGATATATAAAATATCTGAATTTTAAAGCAATATTTATTGCTTGTTCTTCCATTTCTTCAATGTTTTACAAATTGTATCAAGGAACAAAACCACTTTTAAAATCCTTTTTTTAAGGAAAGAAGAAGAGAGACACTTTTTAAATGAATGTGAAGGTTATGATACATATTTAACAAAGCCTGGGAGCTTGGAAGTGTAGACAACCATTGTCTTGTCTTAACCCAACCATGCGAGTAAAGGATACAGTGTCAGATGTAACTTTGAATTTTCCTGGCTTCTGTCACTTCACATCACAACCTTAGCATTAGTAATATACATTTTTTTGTTGAGGAACAAAAGCAAAAAATGTATTTTGACTAGTAAAATTAAGAAGATGACATGTAAATCATAGAAGTTCACTGTGCAACAGTAATGTGTGTCATTTTTTTAATGCAAGTGTAATTCTGAGTACATGGTAACTACTATCTATAGCTACAGAAATATCACCACCTCCTGCCTTTTGGCAAGAAACTGTATTTTAAGTTTTATATATAGATTACACAATGACAGAGAGGATAAAAACTTTCAGCTGAGCATTATACTTTAGTACAGAGCAGGAACTAAATATAGTCACTGTGTCATCACAGCAAGGTTGCTTTGTGACAAAAACACAAAAAACAAACCAGCAGAGATGTCCATTGCTGGTCTTACACAGTCATTAGAGACAGATGAAATTGCTATAGAAGCAGCTGATTACAGGAGATCCTATCACGAGTGATAACAATTGAACCTGAGCAATGGCATTTCAGCCGCTGGCACCTGTTCTGTTAACTCCCAAATTCTTCTCATTAATCTGTTTTCAACAGAGCTTGGAGATTTCAGACTGGGGGAGTGATGAACCCTTTAACCCTAATGAGCCAAAGGAGCACTTTTGGCTGCTTTTTCCTTGAGTGCAGCAGCTCTTCAGGCAAGACTCCTGTGCTTCCCCCTAAAGAAGCAGGAACTGAACCCATTTGCAAAGCAAGGAGAGAACAGAAGAAATCTGATAGCTCAGGATGGCTGCCCCGTTCTTCAGCTCTGAGCTGGTCCCTGTCCTTTCTGTCTTCTCTCTCCCCCTCTCTCCTCTTCAGTGTCAAGAGGAGGAAAGGGCTCAAGGACTGAAACTGCAGTCTTCATCCTGATCCAACTATGGGAAAAATTATATTGTTCCAAGGGCTGGGTGAGGGTGGGTAATTGGGAAAGGGAAAAGCTGGCCTGTTTCTGGCAGGAAAATGAGCAAACATTAATGAATATAAGATTTACAATGGGTTTCTGAACTCCAAGCCCCAAGTAGTCTGCAAGTAAAGGTCTGTTAGGAGCTTGTGCAAAGCTCTGTTGAATCAGGACAATTGGATAGTGTCAACGATGTGAATTTCTTACACAAGCAGGGCTGCTTGGCAGAGGTAAGGATAAACCATTATAACCTGCATTTTTGTTTTAATTGAGGTTTTTTTAATTGGTGGGCTCATTGAGCTTCAATATAGAACAACTGAGTCATGTGCTAGGAGTCAGTTCTGAGCTGTCCTGTTCCTGTTTCATTCAGCCAGTGAGTAAACTCTCATTTGAGGTTTGAGGACCTGATCTGCCCCTCCCATACTAGGGCTTTCCCCTTCCACGAGAATATTTTCCATTTGCTGAATCATGATAAATTTGCAAAATAGAGCAATCTAAATTTAAATGGGTGGTACTGCCAGCTAGTACATTACCAGGTGATTATAGACCCTTTATCTGGGATAGGAAAGTGTAAAACTCCTCTAATAAATGGTGACTACTTTTACAAAATCTGGACTGGGCTCCGTTGGGGGAAATTCAGCATTAAAAGGAGCATTATCACCTCTAGCACCATCTTGTGTTTTCTCTTAAAATGAAAGGGGAAGAGGGTGTCTTGAGCTCCATCACAAAGTACAGAGACTGAGCTGTAGGTGTGTTAGTCACTCTGAACATGCCACTGACAAGAAGGGAGATTTAACCACAGAGTTATTTAGGCTGGAGCCTAATTAGACCTGCTGAAGAATAAGGAGAGTTCTGCCCTGATTCGGTTTGTGAGAAATAAGGGAGGATTTGCCAAGTTTGGAAAAATGCTGGCAATTCTTCTGCAGGTTTTAGTTGTATGACTTTTAAATTACATATAAACCCTCTCAGAGATCTGGTTCTTTTGTGCATCTGGGCCATAGTCCCTGCTTGTGATGTGGTTTTCTTTGGGGTTTTATTGTTGTTGTTTGGTTTTCTTCACTGAAACTCAAATTCACAGAGATATGTGCCTGCTTAACTGTCATTTTCCTAAAAATAGAATTAACTTTGGAGATCTGGTCCTAAGGGCCTGATCCTGTACGAGTCATGACACATCCTAGTCCTGATGCTGGAGCCAGTGGAGTCTTACTCCATGTGTGGAGCAGAATAAGGTCACACACAATGTAGGTTCTCTGTCCTGTGTGTGAGATCAGGAATCACCATGGTTACTTATCCGCTGCTTCGCGCGCGCTCTCTCGTGCTCGTTCTCTCTATTTATTTATTTATTTACTTACATTTTTTGTGTTATGTGGAAGACAGATCCTAAACCTACAGTGCAAAACCATTTTCTTTATGAAATAGTGGTAGGAACCTTTTGAATGTTTATTGCTTTGCAGCAGTGATGTATCTGTAAGAGTCAGGAAGCAGCCAGGTGCTGGAGCTGCTGCTGATCACCCAGAGTGTGGCCCTTGACCTCAACATCCCTGCCTGTAAAATGAGAATTGTTTACTTTGTTAATATAAAGTAGTTATTGTTTGCATCACCATTTCCATCTTATTATGGGATTGTACATTTCCAACAACAGTGGCAGCTTATTAGCTGTTACCTGGATGTTAAGTTTTGCATAACTTAAATTAGGAGTTTCTATTTAGTACTGAGGGGAAAGACTTTCAGGACTGGAGGGACTTGGTGGTCCCATTTATGATGTAGCTGTCCTGGTGCCTGTCACTCAGCAATTCAGTGCTTTAGAGCCTGCTGAATGGTAAAATATTACCAGTGCAATCCAACTCCATAAACATATTTTTATATATCATTTTAAGACAAAACATTAAAGAATCACACCTAAGATTTTTTTTTTCAAGTCAAATAAATATTCTTGTGCATCAAACATACCCTCCTGCTTCTTGATCATGTCGCAGTGGCAATAAGGGGAGGGCAAACAGCCGTGTGAGCTTGTCATTGTGTAAAGTAGACTTCTCAGCAATCAAGTTACTGGTAGATAAAGTTCTCTAGAAATATTTTCGTTTCTAATTTCTCTTTAAGCACCACAGCACTCATGTGAATCTGTAGAAAGTTAGGCACCAAATTAAGAGTTGAACTGCCTTTGTGTGTATGGAAAATGGAGCAGTTTCAAGTATTTCTAAGAGTGTAGGTGATAAATGTTGCTTTCTTGGTGGCATCTGAGCTTAGTTTGGTGATATGTGGTTGTTTTTAATAACCTGTGGGAATGTAGGTGACCTTGATTTCCTTGCTATAGCCTTGAGGGACAGACTGATACTGTGGTGTATTTGGAGAATTATTCTTCCCTGCATGCAAACAAATATAGTACTGCTACTATGCTGTTTTGGTCTTATCTTACTTGCTGCACTTAAGCCATTGGGTTTATACTACTGCATTTATAATGTAGGCTTACCAGTTAAAAAAAGAAAAAAAAACCCAAAGGAAGCCAAGATATTGTAATAAGCTAAAAGGAAAGTTAATGGGAGGAAAATTGTTCAGCTGAAAAATAGAAACATTTTGTTTCTCTGCTGCTTTAGAGCAGATTTTAAGCGGCGTTTGTTTGGGAAAGAGGACAGTCATGGAAGGAAAATAGAAGGTAGGATTTTTAAAAAGGAAAGTAATGATGGAAAACAACCAATAGGAATATGGACAGGTACAGAATAATTAGAGATCATCTTTAAATAGCATAAGAGTGAGAATTTTTTGCTCTGTTCATATCATTCTGTGTTGTGCCTTTTGCTGGGATTTTACACATTAAGATTGCCACGTATTGCTTAGTATTGTTAATACTCAAAATCCTGGCAAAAGGTTGACATTGTAATGGCTCTAAAGGACCCATTTCAATGTAAATCCTAAGGGTCTATCAATGTGCAGGGGATTTATGTGGGTGAGTCCCATTAATGGTAATGGGACTTATGTGCGTAAATCTCTTCTGCATTGATGGGAAAATAGACTCCTTAGTATGCAAAGTCTTATTTGAAATCAAAGAGCATTTGCATAAGATCCATACATGGCATGGAACTCTGTGTGTTTAAAACAGTATGAAAAGAAGATAATACACCTTAACTACTTTAGTGGATAAATACTAGTGTAAAAAGAGTGTTCTTGATAGTATGTATTTTATTTTAAAAATTGCAACAATATTTACACAATTATCTCCAACTACTAGAAACCAGAATAATTGCATTTTTATTACTGTGGATGGCTGCTTTTTACACGAGTTTACTTGAGCAAAACAATTATGTGCAGTCGCAGAAATTTTGCACCGAGCTCACCCAACTTCCCGCACGGAACGTTTCCTTTTGGACAATTTGGAGCGCAAGCAAGAACAGAGAGAGCTTTGCAGCCCCAGTCCTGCTGCAGTCCGCAATGCCTGTATCTCATAAATACTCTCAGGCGACACCGTGTTCGCTTTGATGTACCAAACAGAGGGGAAAATTCCCGGTGCGCGCCGTTTGTTCCCAGGGAGTTCCTTGGGAAGCGGGGAACGTGCAGCCCGCGGCCGCGCGCGGCCACCAGGTGGCGCTGTTGGCAAATGTAACATTAACGGGGCGCGGGTTTCGGAGGAGAAACCCAAACTTGGCTGTTCCAGCCTCCTCCGGCTGCACCCGGCTGTTTGCTTCTTAAACTGGGCACTGCCTCTGCTCGCCCTGGGGGGGCTCCAGGGGACGGGGACATGTTGCAACAAAGTGATAGCGTGGCTTGGCAATATCTGTGATATTAATGAGCTGCTTTGCTCTTTGCTGTCTGGCATCCAGGCTTGCCGTGTTGTTTTAAAAACTAAGCACGAGCATAAACAGTCGGATAATTCTGATATTTCTGTGGTTTTGAAGTGGGTGAAGGAGAGAGTAACTTATTTAGCTGATCCAGATAAGAAGTAGAATGGTCATTCTTTTCAATTGGAAGAGGAACCTGGATTCAGGGAGCAGTTTGAGGAGGGAGCTTTGAGTATGTGTGACTTGGCAAGGTTTCATCTGCCTGCAAGAGGAAAAGCTAATTTATGTCTCGGGTAGTACCTCACCTCAGGAATTGGGATCGACTCTTCCATGAGACTTCTCTCATACTCAGGGGGCCCTCTAAGGAGAAATAGCAGAGCTGAATGTATTTTAATATTAAGCATATCTGCTTTTTTGTATTCAGGATGAGCTTATCAAATGATGAACTTATTTGATATTGATATGAAATTGTTGAATCTGTTTTCCTCTATTGTTTATGCTAAAAATATTGATCTTGCCACCCTTATGACACTAGCCAGTGCATACTGAAGAATTAAGAGTTGCTCTAGGAATGCAGCTTTAAATAAGCTTTAACAAGCATTACTGAATAGAATAAACCTCCCCAAAACACCCTTTTATTTGTTGGACAGAACAAAAGTGGTTTATGGTTTATATCAGAACCGTATTTTTAGATGCAGAACTTCTGTATATTTATAGAGGGTGGTGTGTGAATGGCACAGGTGAAAGCTATTTGTCCAGTTTTTCAAGGAGTTGATACTTCTGCGTGCATTGACTTTTGTCTTTCCTCTCCTGTGCAGCACAGAATATGAATTTATCTATCCTGATTATGGAGCTCCTAGAGGAACTCTAGGTGGTGGACCAAGTACTTATTTAGAATGATGACAGCTATTATGACATAAAGCCAGATTACTTTTATTTACTTTTTTTTAGTTTTATACTGAATAATATCTCACTGCTTTTCTTAGAATCTTACTGGGAAGCCTGAATCCAATGACAACAAAGGCCCTGGCTTATACCCCTGATATAAATACATCACACTTGGTGTAGTCTCATTAAAAATGAATTTGTATTCCTGGATGTCCTCACAAGAAAACTTTGCTGTGCTTGTTTTTCTGAGCAGTTGATGTAAATGGGAGAGCTGCAGCTGTTAGGTGGAATGGGAAGCAGGATGTCTGATTGCAGCACCTTGCAGCATTTCAACTGGATGGTGAGGAGAGGAAGTGTCAGAAATGCTGGTGCTCTAACTCAGAATCAATTATTGCAGACAGATTATGGAGATGGCCGAATATTTATTTTGAAAACAAGGAAAAAAAAACAACTAAAACCAACTTTATATAAATGCAGCTTTTAATTAAATTATATATCTTCCTAGCTTCTAGACTTTTAAAAAATCATGTAATTTTTTTCTTAAAATAGTGCAAACTGCTAGCAAATTTAGTATTCATTGTTCAAAGACTGTTAAAACCCACTTGAAATAATGTGCAAATCCCATCTTTCCAGTAATAGTAGTTTGTTAATTAGCAGAGCTACCCAAATACTGAGATTGTGGTTAAAATGGCTCTGAGTAGGAGGTGGTAATGATGCCTGCTTTACAACACATTATAGGCAGTGCTCATTAATTCTGGCAATGAGAAGAATCACAGATGTGTGCTTTTAAAAAAAGGCAGTGGCGAGAAGAATCACCTTGAATTTAACCAAGTCCTGAAATCCGTAAATTGTGACTATTAAGACATGAAATAAACCACAAAGTAGCTACCACACTTGGGTATTGGTTAGTGCAGACACGGAGAGTGACTGGAGAGTAACTTTGCTGGTGGCAGTGGACACTGAGGTGCCCACCTTGGGCAGCTGAAGCCCTGCTGGATGTGGTTCCATGACCTGCACATTTGGTAAAGAAACGACCACCTTTGTTGTAGAAGAAATGACCATTCTATTTCTGCTGTTGTAAAAGAAAAAATTCATGCACAAACATTTTCTGTCCTGAAGAGCTGTGAGGGGTTTTGTTGTTTGGATTTTTCCTTTCCTTGGGGAACTCGAGATGTGTGTTTTAAGAGAGGTTGTGGGAATGAGACAGAAATGAACAGAGACTTCTTTAAAGCTGGATATCCCCTTCCTTTCATAAAAAGAGGGATCTTTTTATTCTTTCTGTTTCCTTTCAGAGCACAGTTACTTGATGAGATCCAGTGGACTTGATCTTAGTCCTAAGTCAAATCTGTAGAGAAACACAAAAAGAATTCTTTATCTCTTCTCTCGTGGCCTCAACACTATCATCTGTACTAAACAGGACTTTTTTGGGGGCTCAGTTATTGGTGGTCTTCTGGTAGTTCAGGAGTTTGTCTGAGGAGCTCTGGTAGTTCTGGGAGCCTGAGTCTTAAGTCTCATGGCCGAGAATTGAATGGGATACTCCACTGCTTTAGAAGATGCCAAATTTGTCTTATTGGATGACCAGTGAAGACATCATAGTCTAGAAAGAGATCAAATAATTTTGTGTGAGTAACTGAAAGTAAGGCTTTATTTTTGTCCTGGTGAATAGTCCAATTTTAGGATAATGGAAGGAGTGAGTAGTGTTGTAGTATCCATCTTTTTTAAGATGGGTAAGTTATACTAAAACAACAAAGGATTTTACATTTTATTTTCCAGATATTATCTGGCACTTGGGCATTGCTGAAAGATACAACTTCTTTGCCTCTATCCAGATTAAGATGATTGAGAGAAAAAATTGAAGTGCCATTGTAAGGAACACCTAAAGAACTGCTATCTTATAAAAGCAATTTACTACATGAAAAATAAGCAGCAAATTGAACAACTACTGCTTTTTTGGGGGGTTAAATGGATAAGAGGAAGGACAAATGGGAGTCCACTCCAGCTGTCATTTGGGTGCCTTGGTCATTTCTGAATTTTCTTTCTGGATTGAAGTTACCGTAATTGATTTTAATTTTGAAAGAAATATCTCTATGCCTTTGATATTCCACAGGGAAAGACTTTGATCTAGAAAATAGATTGTATTGCTATAGTTTCAGGTGTTCCTGGTCACTGGATGTATGGCAGGCAAAGAGCTCACAGAACAAAGTCCCTAATTTTAATTAGCTGAAGACTTCAGTGTCTCTGCTCAAGAGCAAGGCCTAGTGCTGCAGGATGCAGCTGCTTTAAACTGAGCAGCATTGCTTTGGCCATGGGGCCCTTCAGCTGGGAACACTGTCTGGAGTGCCCCAGAGAGCACAGATCATTCTGTGCCTTTGAGTGTCTGTGCTGTGTGCACCTGAATAACCAGAGGGGGGTTGTGCCATAGGGTCCTGCTGTGGAGCTGTGAGAGATCAGTGATATTTTTATTTCCTTTTGTTTACAGGAATGTCCACCTTCTCTACAAGCATAACTCTAATCCAACAATAGTTTGTGCAACTACAGCTATGTCTGAAATTCATTATGTTCCAAATGTGTACTCCCAAGGATGAGTAATGTGCTTAGAGGATTGTGCATAATGAGTGCTTGGCATTTTATGGATTTGATCCAGGGAGGGGGTAAGGTCCTCACACAATTTTCTGAGCACCCTCATGTATCATCCAGAGACATCAGCAGCCACATTTCTGGTGTGTGCTCTGCAGGATACTCTGTGCTTAAAAAATGTCATTCCTCAGGATATTTTCAGAAGGCCAGGTGGAATGTAAATTATGAGTGGCCAAATATGTATGTGGAGACTTCAGTTCTGCTGGTGGGATGGACCACCTTTCTTTCAGGAAACATGTGAGAACCCTGTGTGTTTTTCCAAGAATATTATCCAATCCCTCATGTGCATTGGGGTGGAAGTAGGAAATACCCATGGGAAGACAGGAATAAGATCTCATATAAATTAGGTGCACATGCTGAACTGGTGGAGTACTTGCACCTTGAAGGGGTACAAGCAAATAACTTGAGAAGACCCTTCTGGTATTTGAACCTCAAGTTTTATAGATCTCCCTTTTTTTTTTTTTTTTTTCTTCTAAATGCCTAAGAGATTTTGAATTAATCTTCTCAAAACTTCATGTGAGTCATTTTTAAGTGGTGTTCAGTTTCTTTGTTGTGTTTCTGTAAGTTAGTGAGTTTGATTTATTTTAAGAAAGTGTTTGCAGTCATAATTAACAGACATATTAAGCTTAGTGTTAATTACACAAATTGGTGTGAATATCTGATTGAGTCCTGAGAGGGTTAGATTTTTCCCAGCTGTGAGAGATGACATTAAAGGATGGATAATTTGTAATTTAACTGCAGGAGTGAAAGGAATTTGCAATAAAAACATGAATGTCTTTGTTTCTAAACTTTAATAGCAAAATCTTTTATCATCTTGGGTGGCTTTAATACACTGGTAGTGTGATAGAGAAAAGAAATTGTAAGTCTATGGTAGACAGAGGCCAGAACCTTCCTCTCTTGTGGAAAATGCTGATTTTTTTGGAAGAGTGAAGAAGGTCTGACTATTTACTTGTGCTCTGTAAAATCCCTGAAAATGACCCCTTCCTTTCTGAGTTTTTTTTGGTCATGTTTTGCAGAAGATCAAGAAGGAAGGATATACATGTAGTAACTTCTGAGACGTGAAAGGTTGATTCATTACCTGTTTCCAACTGACACTCACTATGAATTTTCTAAATATTTTTTTTATTTGCAGAATAATTTTCCCCATTTTCTGTTGGCATTTTCAGAGCAATTCAATTCAAGACCTAGTTTGAAGTTGACCTTGCTTTGGGGGGAGTGTAAGGGTTGGGTCAGATAACTTCCCAAGTTATCTGCAACAAAATTTATTCTTCAACAAAATAAATTTTACTGCAACAAAATTTATTCTGTGATTATTATTGGAAATCTGTCTTTGGAGCCAGTATACCAGAAATCCCCTCTGGCCCTGGGTTCTTTGAATAATTGTAATGTCCTGGTATTTACAGAGGACTCTTTTATTATATGAAGCACTCATCCTGAGGTCCCATTTGATGAATTTTCTGGGTTTCTTAGCAGTTTTGATTATTTATTTTTCAAGAGATAATAAGAGGAAACAGGGCACTCTGTTTAGTTTTATTATTTTAAGAAAGTACAGGATTTGCAAGTGCTGATGTGTGATTTCAGAAAATAAAGAATAATGAGGGGTTTTCTTAATCTCCTTCAAACAACTGAAATGTGTGACTGTAAAAAACTGTGTGAATGGGAAACTGAAATATTTTTACTGGGTTTGGACTTATATCATTTTGTACCAATGGATTTGAGAGACTTCACTGAATTGTCATCTTCTCTCTCCTGAGTGCTAAACCTGGAATTGTGGTGACTGCCCCAAATTTGGCTTGTGCTGCAAGATTTCTCTCCTGTTGTGGCTGATGCTCTCTCTGGAGTGGATTGAGCACTAATGGTGCCTATCCCAATGACATCTGGCCAGATGTTGAGTTCCCAGCATATGGTTCATGGGGAGGGTGAAGGATGTCCCCATGTCTAAGAAAATAAACTCACAAAGGATGATTGGGAATCAATAATATGTAAATGCAAAAATGCAAAAAGTGGTGGTGTAGTTTGGTTGGTCTCATTGTAGGGGTTTTATTTATTTATTTGTTCATTTATTTATTCTTACCTGACCTTTTTCTTTATAATAGACAGAGTTTTCTACCTAGAGAGGCAGTTGTCTCCCAGGAGTTTTCTGTGAGGAAAGCTCTTGTGCCTGCACAGCAGCTGTACCCTGCAGCCTCTCAAGTTACCACCAGATATTACTTCTCTGAGAAACTCCCTGAGTCTGATATTGCAGTACATCTTAGTTTTCAGCTAACTGACAACTCAGTTTTTCTGATATTTACGGTTTTAAATTATTTATTTTCCTTTCTTTCTCCCTTGGATATTTGTGAAGAAAAAGTACAAAAGAAATACCAGTTATTCTCTTATAGGAAGGTGGTGTTCAAGTGCCATTAAGTTGCTTGGAAATTTCTAGAACTATAATTTTGAAAATCTATAGATAAAGGGGGAAAAAAATCCTTCCTTCTTATGACAGTGTTTTTTGTTGGTTTGTTTTTTTGGGTTTTTTTTATTGCTTTCTCTGGTAATTTTTCTGTTGCTATATTAGCCGGTGCTCTATTAATTGCGAGTCAAACAGGCAAATAATAAAGAATGTTGAAAGACTTGAATGTGTCAGAAAGGTTTTGGAGTATAATGAATTCTATGGCAAGAAATCACCTGTATATTAACTACCATATATTGTCAATAAGGCCAATGTTGATGCTGCATATAAATGCCTGAATCAAATATGGTATAATGTATATTCTTGGCTTTATAAAAATTTAAATTTAAATGTTGCAACAGTAAATCTATGTTTGGAGAAGAACCTAAGAAGAACCAAAGTACTACAATGAAAATATTCAGTATTTCAGTTAATTCAAAATAAATGGGGAAATTAAATTTAAATATTTTTAAAGAGTCCTTGAATGGTTTGTTGATTAGAAACTAATGTAACTCCTTGTCTAAGATAAAACACCAAACAGGCAGCAGCTGCTGGTAATTGGTGCAAGTAATTGTAGAGCCAATAAGTTGAAGAAGTGCTTATTAAAAGAAACTGCCTTCCTATCTGCTCATAAGTTCAATTGGGTAATGCACTCTACATGTGGTCTGACGGTACGTAAATTATACACCTGATTTAAAACCACTCCATCCATAAGAGCTCCTGTTTTGCTCATCCATAAAAATTTTACTTTCTTTATTACTAACTACTTGCAGCAGCATATGGCATAATATCTATCAAATTAGGCTTTGAGGACATCTTAGACTGGCACCCTGCTGGCTTGGAACATGTGCTTAATGCATATTGCAGCGGGTTTAACCCCTTGAGTGCCCCGGGAAAGGCTCCTGCTCTCCTGCAGGAATGCCCATGTGGCCTCCAGGGCACAGCCTGGCATCCTGCTGATCCCCTGGCATTCCTCAGCAGGGGTGGAGGGGACTGCAAGTGACTGCTGCACAGGCAGAGTTTCAAAGGGTTGAATCTCATTCCAAAGAAACTTCGAGGCTACGACTTCTTTGTTTGGACCTGATGAGAAAATAAATTAATCTGAGAAGAAGAGCTGTAATTCAAACTCACAAATTTATTTATTTTAAGTTCAAATTTGAAATTAAGCAATTTTTTTAAAGTGCTTAAAATTAAGCAATGAATTTTTAAATTTTAATTTTGCAAAATTGTGAAATTAAGCAATAATTAATTGAAATTAAGCTCTTTCAGCACGTTAGTTTGCATATAGATTTTTCTGGGAAAAAAAAAAATCCATTAACATGATGCAATTATCCTCTAGTAAAAATTGAGGTATTGTTGTACATCCATCACATAGAGGAGTTTCTGTTCACATAGGTAATAACTCTCTTGGCCTGCGTCTAAAATAACAAGAAAACTATGTCCTCCCAAATCCAAATTTTATCTTCAATTTGAAACAAAATATTTACACTCATCTTTGTCTTTAAAGACTCTCTAAGAAATCCTGTTGTCCACAGGCCTGAAAATGTTTTGGTGTACCTGTAACAAGTCATGTACCATGGGTAAAACCTGAGGAAAAGTTACTGTAGATGTCTACTAAATCAATAATAAAATATGGGGGGAGATGGAGAATGAAAGCCTCTGGTTCAACAGCCACAAAAAAATAATTTCAATGATCTTATTGTGGGTTTTGTGAAATCTTTCAGGGCATTCTTTGGAAACAGTTTCGAGTTGAACCCTGCTTTCCCTTGCTCCTTGACAGTAATTTTTGATGGAAGACTTTCATTAGCACTGATTTAGAGGTTTTATTTTCAAACTGAAATAAACTTAAACTTTGAGTTACTGCTTCAGCCCCAAGGCTACCTGGGCAATGTAATTTCCTCTAGTCCTCTCTACCAGCAGTGGTTTTCTTGAGTACATTTGAACAAGACTTGTGCTGCAAAGTTTTGCTGCTGAGTCTGGGTTGCAGTCTGAGACTGTGGCTGCTGCTGGACTTGCCTCAGGGAGAAGGTTCCTCTGCTGATGGTTTTCCAGGATTCAGCTGAGTCCAGGAGCTGCTCTGCTGTTGTAGATTCACCTCTGCCACAGGGCTTTACTCACCCAGCCTTGCTGCTCTACCCAGGTCCAGAGTAGCATCAGCTTAAAAATGCACAGAAAACTTAGATGGCAAACAGTAAGCTAAAGAATTCTGAGAATGTTAATAAGTAACATTGGTATCTATCAGTAATAGTAAAAGCATGGCTATTTCTTACCATGGGGCAGGAATTTAGTTGAAATGTGGACTTATAAGGGAGACACAAGCATTTCTTGCTTTGAACCTAGCCCCTTCTGGCATAGTTTGATGTCCTAAATTGCATACAAACACTAAGACTACATCCTCTCATATTCTGGCAGCTTGCATATTAACCCATAACCTGACAGGGATTGAAAGCTGCTGAATATAAAGAAAGCTGAAGTATTTCCTTTTGGTCTTTAATTTCATGTGGGAGGAAACAGACTACCTTCCTGGCACTTGGCTTATGCCTGAATCTCAGCTTTCTTGATTGCAGAGGAAAAAAGTGAATGTTAAAGGATCAAAACAAGCATTCTAATTATTATATTTGAAATAGAATCACTATGGTATTAGTTTCTGAGGAAGTGGCAAAGGAAGCCAAGTTAGCTCTGAAAACAATCTCATACTTTTGAGATTTCACAACCTGTTGCTAACGTGTTGCAAGAGAGATGTTGAACCATGAGCAAAGACAAGACAACCTTTCCAACAGGTCTAATAGCTATTGTATTTATAAATAATTTTAAGTACTTATATGTTAAATGTGGACTAATCTCTGCACATTTGAACTTGAAAACCAATGGGGTGCCTGTGTTATGTTCTCTGTGTTTTTCTTGTTGATTGTTTGGGGCTTTGTTTCACTGAGAGAATCATGTTTTCTATTAGACTTCAGTGAATGTATTCTCCTGTTGCCTATCCAGAATTCATCACAGCCTTCACCTCCAAATTGCTGTCTGGGAACTGGAGGTGGAAGCTAAGGCAGTGTACTGCAGAAAGTAGGAATAGTGATGGGAAAAAATGCAGCTCAAGGAAGAATAAATTTTTCTGAGGTCAATTTGTGTCTAATATAACTTTAGAAACAAGATGAGTTAGAAAATGAAAATAATCCTTGGGGATAAAATATAATAAGCCAATTGAACAAGTCTTTGTTAAACTATTAACGTCAACTTGTTGTTCACATGCAACCTTATTGTGAGGCCTGTGGCCTGACCTGGAGCTGTGGGGTCAGGCTGCCATCAGGTGGCTGCAATCGATTCACTCCAACAGGTTTTGCACAGGCAGCATGTGAGTTGCACCTATTTTGGCAGCATGTGCAATTGGGCAGTGAAGGAAACAGCTGCCAGTAGAATCTAAATTAACCTGGTGCAAAGGTTAAGCACTGATCATTGAATTAAACAAGGAATTGCTGGAAGGGAAAGCCATTATCTATTTTAATGTCTGTTACTAGTAAAATTTTCAATCTTAAATTTCAGGTTTAATACCTTTACTTGTGAAAATGTTTTCGGTGTAAGCCTGATGATGTGTAAAGAATATCCCAAAGGAATGCATATTTAAATGTGAATATGTGAATGCAGCACTCTCAGTGATAGTGAAATTATACTGTAATCTCCCACTGAATGATAAGCATTTATAACATTAAGAACTAAAGCAGTAAGGGACAGGGTGGAAGAACTTAGCTGGCTTTATTGTATTCGTATAGGTTGGACAGGAAATTAAAGTGTTGTTAATTATTCTGAAAACAAAAAAATTACTTTCAGACAGCTTTTTTAATTTGCATGTTATTATTCTCCAGAACTAGCTTAATTGACTCTTACTTCAGCTACTTTAAATCCTTTTAAAGTGTTGTGTTCAAAACCAATGCTTTAAAGTGCTTCTTCTCCTTCAGTAAGGAGTTGCTTTAAGAGAAAAAATAAAAACCTGAACTACATATTGAATTTTCCAGGCTGTGTTTCTGCACAGCAATCTTCTGAAAAAGTGCAATTATTTTTTTTTCCACTCAAGCATGCATTTGAGAGGAATGAGTAGATCAGATAAAGAGCAGAGATTCAATTCAACTCAACCTTGAGTCACTCTCTGACTCTGTCTCTTTAAAAAGGAAAAAAAAAACCAAACCCAAGGTGGCAAAATCAATACAAACCAATAATAACTTCACATTTGTGGAAGCAACATGAATGGCTCTCCAAAATATTGAGACACATCCAAGTACATTTTAGCAGAGCTGATATTTATCAGAAGTCATTTGCCCTCAAGCAGATGCTCTCTTTCATTGTGCTCCTGTCACAAATGACTAAGATTTATGACAGACAATTACAGCATCTGCAGTTAGCAGCCTTATAATCAGCACCATTATTTAACGATTGGTGCAATAAACTGACTCCTGTTACTGTTTATCAGATATCAGTCAGTTCTGGCTATTTTCTTCAGCTCCCCAAATCACAGTATGGTGCAACCACTGCCTTTTAATGGCTAGTCAGAAGCAGGCATTTTCACGTTTTGTACAGACTGCCGAGGAAAAAGAAAAGGCAACCAATTACATGTATGTATGGTGCCCTCTCATTTGAGATGCCTGTGTATGTAACTATCTCTATACAGTCTAAAACCTCTTGAAAAAAAAAATAACAGCTTTTACTATTGAAGATAAGAGCTTCTATTTAGGCTTCTGCATGGGGAAAAATGTCTTCTGTTTAAATATTCATGTTTTAAAGAGTGAATAAAATGTTGATATACTGTAGTAGTCATATTCTCTTGCAGCAGGAATTCTGTGTGTACTTGAGAAAGGGACGACATCGATTCAGTCTCCTGAATGTTAGGCAAATAAGGGAATTGTATTTTAAACTTAGCAATATTCTTATCAAAATTAAAAGCTTGAGAAATGTCTTAGTTGAGCCTATTAATTAATGCATATGATGTATTTTGTAAGAGTTCTATTTGGTCTGCATTTTTTCCTGGAAACCTTGTGAGAGGGAGCTAAAACATGTTTGAGCTGCAAGTTCAGCTGAAAAGTATATTAAGCCTTGCTTGTGTTCCAAAAGCAAAGATGTAATTTCAGTGCCACATTCTGGCATTACTTAGGCCAGTGATCATCATGAGTCTTGTTCCCTTAAATAAATGCTGTTGTAAGCAAATGCTTTGTGTAACTGAGAGCAGACTCTGGCCACTGTAGCCTGAACACTGAATTTCCTAAGATTTTTTATTGCAATGCTTGCATCTTGTCTGCCTGAGTTCATGTCAGAGTATAGAAGATTATGTGTTTATTGACGTATTCTTTTGTTTCAGCTACTAAGTGACACTGACTTATCCCTAAAGTTTCCAAGGGAAAGATTGACTGCTTTAAGTGACTATGGAAATTAAGTTAGATCAGATATTGTTTCTGCCAGTAGAAAAGAAAGTGAAGGTAAATTGTGTTTTTCTGTTCTTTGTAGAGGTGAGTCATCTGGTCAACAAGCAGAATTTAAACTGAAACTGTTTGGTACAGACATTTCCTGATGTGTGAAGTATATTCTAAGGTATTCTAAAACCATGTTTGTTGGCTTGTTTATTAATAAACTAAGAACTCACAGGGCAGATTATGTTTCTTGGTTCAACAAGTACCTAACCTGTTGTTGTTTTCTTTCTCTGGAATAACTGATCGCATGTATTTCTGAGGTATTCCAGCAAAAATTCAGAAGATAAAAGCTTTTCCATACACCTTTGGTTAAAATGTCATTTCTGTTGATATTTTCATAGATTTTTCACTGTGTATATTCACTTGATATTTTAGAGAGTGTACATGTGAGAAGTTATAATCTTAACAGTTCCTGAAATTTAGTGGTTTGATTTCAAGGTTCTTTTTTGTCTAGAGCAGTCACCATTAAAATTTACTTCTTATATTTTCAGTAGATAATAAATATTTGTATTTTATAATAATTTTAGATGAATTCTGCACTGATAAAGACAGATATTGAGTCTACTAAAACTGAGTGTATGAGATACAATTTCTTGTCCAGATTTACCTATGTAAGGCTGTAATACACTTGAGAGGGTTTGTCTTAAGAAAACAAACAAACAAACCCAGGAAAAAACAGTAGAAAAGCTAACTTCTGAAAATTGCACCTTGATTTGTATCTTTTTGATTTTTAAGTCATTTGTAAATGTAGAATATCATCAGTGTGCAGTCATGGAGCAGTTTTCTTATGCTAATGAGTACCTGCCAGGGACTAGATTGAGGCATCTGAATTAATTTCATTTTCAGCTGATGTAGATGTTAGATATTTAAGATGATTAACACTAGAGGATACCAATGGTAGGAGCTACTTAGTGTTGGAATTACACTAATATTTGAATCAATAGAATTTAGTCTTCTAACTCTCAGAGCCTTTTTTTAAACAACTTCTGAAGTACAAAACCACCCTAGCCATGCTTTGAATGTTGTTCACATGCTATGAATAAGAGATTGCTTACATAAATTAAAGCCAGGTACAAGACTTGGACATATATTAATACACTAAGTTCATACTGATGGATTGACTCTGCCAGAAAGGAATATTTAGTAGCTGACAAGGAAGTCTGGGGCGGGTGGTTAATAGGCTGTAATGATGCAATAAGTTCATGTAAGGAATAAAACCTCTTCTTTCAGCTCAGTTATAACAAGCTTTGAGAGTTTGACAAAGGAGGTTGTGGGACAAAATAATGCAAATTGTTTAAAGTAGATGCTAAAACATTTTGGAAGTGAAATTTTGACTTTTGCTTTCAACTAAAATTAGAGGCCCTTGCATATCACTTGTGTAATACTTGGTGTCCCTGGAGATATTTAGGACCTAGGTTGTGAGAAGAGCTCACTTGTTAACTCCACCTGCTACTGCACATGCTTTAGCTGGAGGAAAAGACTGTCCTTTAATAGCTGTTGAGCCCAACCAAGTGCTGGTTAGTAATGAGTTGTTATAGTTTTAGAAAAAGATAAAATTACTGGTTGTGTTGGAGCATCAGGATGCTGTAGTGTGATTTGATGTTAGAACTTGTGAAACCTCCTGAGTAGTTTACTTCTGTATTTTTTCTTCTAATGGAATATTAAATATTTCTCTTTCTCTTGTCACTTTTTCTTCCATTCGTAAAAATTGTCATAATCCTCATCTAACAAGTGAATTTGTTTGGAAACCTCTTTTGCTAGAGCAAACCATTGTCCTTGTTAAGGAGCTGTCCAGGGTGAGAGGAACAGGGAGAGCAGAAAGTGCCAGGTTCTTGTGCAACACCTGCGGCTTTCACAGGGGGTTAATTCAGATGAACCTGTGCTCCTTTGTTCATCAAGCATTGCCTTTGAAGATAATGTGCCTGTTCTGGCAGTAGCTTATGCACTTGTTCTTCCTCCTCTGGTAGGCAAAAGTAATTCATCATTAACCCAGAAATCCAGAGAACAATCTGCAGATTGAAGCATTTGCAGCAGAAGTTTGCACACTGGGACCAAAATTTTCCCCTTGTTCAGGGAGTCATTGTGGGATAGTACACTACTGCTATCTCAAAATAGTGATTTCTCTGGGCCAGAAAATAAGTTGTAGGGCTGTATCCCTGGAAGCATTTTCTTCCCAAAAATAATTGAAATTAATATTAAACAAGCTGCAAAACATGATCTCTTAGTGTAATGCTGAGGCAAACATATCAAGAATAACCTTTGGATATATCAGCAGGCAAACAGTGCTGGCATTAAAGAATTATTAACACATTTATTTCATGATCTTAGGAAGAATTTTACTGGAATGCTTTACACAGTTGTGTTTGTGGAGTTTTGGGGTGAGTTTTGTAGGTTTTTTGTTGGTTTTTTTTTTTTTTTCAACTTGGCTCACAATATGAGATTTTAAAAAATCTCATCTTTTAATTTATCCTTCTGCTACCTCCAAAAGTCAAGTTGTTACTTAGGATGTAGTAAGCTACATGGGAGAAGGTTGCTGACAAACAAGAGTTACTGTTGATAAAGGATGATGAACAGACACAGGCTATTGTTCTGACTCAGCTGAAATTCAGGCTATAATCAAAATATGCTTTCAATAGTGATTTTTACACCCATAATTTCAAACCTTACCTCAAAATAGCTTTTGTAAGAATGTATTCCTTATCATTCCAGATCTGTAAGAAGTTCCTAATTCTGGAACTGCAAATTGAAAACTTTACTTTGTTTCATCCAAGAACTTGAACTGCTTGAGTTGCAAAACTCTTCTGAATAGCTGGGCAGTAAAACATGGTCACAATAGACAGTAATCACCTCCCTGCAAGGTTTGCTCTTCCACAGAGGTAGAGCATGCCTGAGCTATTTCTAGGTACATAAAGTATACAATCAATAAAATCTTGCACCAGTAACACTTGTGTGATTAGTTCATTCAGTAATTCACAGAATTATGAATGCCTGGGAAGAAACATGATTTCAGTGTAGGATCAATTTTCACAGGTTCTGAATTTTGTCCTAATAAAAGATGAGAAGTGGTGGTCCCTACTGCCTGCTCTCTATGTGCTCACTATACTCAATAACTACTGACTTTTGCTGGTGAACTAAGACATGAAAATTACTTTGATCTTCTTTTAGTGAAAACAGGTGACAGATTCAATCAGTCACTGGATCTCTTGAAATTAGAAACAACCTCCTTTTTCATAAGAGTAAGAACAGGAAAAAATATTGTTCACGTCACTGAAATAACATTTTCCTCTTTACACCCTTGCCATCAGCACATGATTTTCTGTCAAAATTTCTAGCTTTTTAATTTAATAAAATGCAAATGTGCATTCTGTGCAGAAAAGTTCTCTATTTCTGTGAGAAAAGTTTCTTCTAGTGCAGAAGAGTGAGGACAGGACAGCAATGAGTGTAAAGTGTGTCTGTGCTGTTTGGTATGACTGTGTGAAGGGTATTTGCAGCTTGGGGAAAGTACTGATAGTAGCGTTATAGGTTTTAAGAAGTTTTCAAAAGAATCCAAAGTAGTTTCTAAAGGAAATATTTCTGCAGCTGTCAGCCTAATACACTACAGGGGCCATGGAAACGTGTTATCCAGGGAAACCCTTAAGAGATCCAGTTTCCTTCTCTTATAGCTGTTGATTCATATTCATGAATGAAATGTTGTATCATTTCTTGAATATTCCCAGCATCTCACTCTGTCATGTCAGATTTGTTTCCGGACAACACAGATCAGATCAAATCTAATTTTCATTAGATTTTAAGGGTCACATTTTGAGATACAAGTTATTATTCACATAGGAGTTGAATCTGGGTTTATATGGAAATCACCCTGGTAAAATGTTGCTTCCAAGCCAGAGGCAGCACCTGCTGCATAACCATTTTATTTTCTTGTTCCCACTGATGTTTCTGTCATCACAGTCCTGGGATGGCCAGGACAGACCAGGCTCAATGGACTTCAGTCTGGGGCCTTCTCACCCTTCTCCTTCCTTTTATTATTTTAATAATAATCTTTGAAAGCCACATCCAGGAATTTGTATTGGAGTTTAACTGGAAATACAAATGACAAATGATGTACAGTAGCTCATCCCCTGGTGGGGGGGATGGAGTAAGGGAAAAAGTAGATCATGAGTGGAGAGTAGGGGATGCAAAAGAAGAAGTGAAATAGTAGAATGAAATTGGTTTTGTTAAGATAAATATTGATGCTTACCTTAATCAGTTTTTTTTATTATTAGAATACATTCCTTGTTTTAAAAGAATGCACTTTTGTCAAATACCCAGGTCTGGAAAATGTATTCTAGAAAAACCTGGTAGTTTAGATGGACATTTATTACTATAACACAAACATATAGCAAAAGCCCCAAAGATAATTGAGTATACCAATGAAAGAGGCCAAACAAATGAATAGAATACAATTTTTCAAGATCTTAGGGTTCTTTCTTACTTTTTCTACTTGCAGTCCTGTATTTAATTGCTAAATGTCTCCTTCATATCATTAATTTAACTGCAGTCACGTACAAGGTTTGCATGATATTTGACTTCTAGGAGTGAATAAACAGATCTCTGTTTGAACAAGAGGCCCTTGGTGTTTCTTGGAACCTATTCTGAACCAAAGTCATTGTTTTCAGATATAGCAGAGTCACATAGTATCACATCACTGTGCTCATTCTTTTTCAGCATCTGCAATTCAGTGTCTGGCATCTGCCTTTCTGTGTCATAAGAAGGCCTTAGCAGTTCATAAGTAGTTTTGCCTTTTTGTAGGAAGCTCTTTGACATCTGTGGAGTTGGCATGGGTGGGGTAGTTGGGTTTTTTGAAGTCCATACAGTTGGGCATCATTTTGCAGCCATGTACATTTGTCTGTTCTTCATTTTGAAAGCTGTGACTGAGTGAGCAATTTTCACCATAATGCTTGAAATGAATCAATAATTAAAGTCATCATTACTTTTTTTTATTATTATTATTTTTAGGAATGAGATTTTCCTGCTATCAGAGTAAACTGATTAGAGTCTTTAAAAATGAAAGATTTACAAATGGGTCTATTTTAGAAGACTAAAACTTGTAGGCACGTGAAAAGTAAAACCAGAATATATTCCTTCTACTCTTAGCAAAAAATTCTGTGTAATTGGTGAGTATCTGTACAAAGAAAAAATGTAATAGTTATACATTCAGTGTAGTAGCAATCCTTATTTATGTTGTTGTTGAATTAATAATATAATGACCAACATTATAGAGGTGGATCTGCATGATGTGTGGTACTAGGATGAAAAGAATTATTTTAGGTTGGTTTTCAGGTGATTGATTTGGGGTTTTGATGTTTGGGATTCTTTTCCCCTGCATGCATTGAAGCAGACTATTTAATAATAACAATGAAATACTAAAAATTAAGTAAGAGTAATTTGAATTTATTTCTATGGCTTTTACTATTTACTTAATATTCCATTATATATTGTGGGACTTCTGTGTTAGTGCTATTGTATAGAAATATGATTTGTTTGTCAGCTAGAGATGTTTATAAGGCTATTTTTAAAATAATCTTTTTAGAGGGTTAAACTTAGAGCTAATTTTGTGTACAATG
>VYZP01002103.1:27286-43260 GCA_013400635.1 Hypocryptadius cinnamomeus | reverse complement strand
ACAAGCAGTAAGCACAATGAGAATACTTCTCATGTCACTCACCATTACGAAGTCCTGCTGACACAGAGAGGCCAGAGTAGGTAGAGCTGCTCTCAGGCAGCTCTGTTTTTGGTTTTCTGATTAAACTCCAAGAGTTGTTGTGCCAATTGTTCCTTTGCCCTGAAACATGTCTCCTGAACATAGAGAAGGGTTTCACTGTGGTTGAGCACTGTCGGGAAAGTTCATGAAGAGCCTGGGGTTGGGGCATGATCAGCATGCTGATGTCTTCAAGCTCTGTACTGCCACTTACAAAAGAACTGAAATTCAGAAACAGAGTTGTCTTGTTTGGTAGGACATGGAACTTGAAGGACTAACTAGTGGTACTAGGCGAGCTAGATGAAGGTGCTAAAAGGGTAGATGCAGCATACCGTTGATCAAAGGCTGACTGCTTTACATAACATAGGCAAGTGTTCTGGGGAAGTCTTGAACAAAGGCCATGTTTATCTTACAAAACAAAGTTTTATACACAAGGTTTGTCCCTCAAAAAGAATTAGCTCTGTGCTTTAGGTTTCAAACATTCTCACCTCTGACATGTAAAACAAAAATTTCACTTCTTGTATCCAACAACTCCAACACAACATATACAGTGAAACAAATTAAAGGTACAACTCAAGTAAGTTGCTACATGTCAATGGCCCCCAACTTTACAGCAGCATTTCTGATAGGCAAAATATTGATTTCCTCCTGTCAACACAGATGGGCAAAAAGCCCTTCCACAGATATTCCCTATTATTTCTGTAAAGACTATCTTTGCTCTCCTTATAGTGAGAGGGTCATAGCCTCCCTGTGGAGATGCCTTTATGTTCTGTGTAAAATTGAAACAGGGAGCCTAATGGGTCTTGTTAGAGATTAAACAGGTACACTGATACCTAGTTGAAATTGAACTTAACACCTCAGGTTGCTCTTGTCAATTTTCTGAAACATGGTGAAAAAAGGTAATTGTCAATTAATGAACCATTGACTCGGGGTTGGTAGAAATCAATAACATGAAACAGTATGAAACTATACAATCTTAATCAGTATTCTGTAACCAAAAGGCTTTTAGACAGAGTAATTGGCTGTTCCTTTGTGGCCCATCCTCTAAGCTATACAATTGTCCAATTAAAATATAACATCAGTAGCAACACAGTTGTTTGTTTTGTGGTTTGGGGTTTTTTTACATGCACTAGGTTACATTTGTTAAATCAAAAGTTGCAGACACTGAAAGAGCATGAACAGAAGGGTAAAACATGAATCAAATCCAAGGGATCAAATTCAGGTCAGATACCACAGTTATGAACCTTAGCCTCCCAATTCACTATCTTTCTAATTATATGTAGAGGCTTGACGATAGAATTCACATCTCTTGGGTTCCACCAGAAACATAACATTGCTCAAGTTGAAATTTCTGTTGTAAAATCCTCTCAGGACAACTTCACATCTTTCACAGAAGAAACAAGATCTCTTTCAGATTAAACTCATTTCCACCAAACAGCAAGCATCCACACAGTCTTACAAAACCAAGAAAAAATACCAAGAGTTCTTGAAGAGGATCAGAAAGGTTAGATGTGCACTAGAGAAAGTATGCTCAGGAAAACTTCTCCAGCCCTTTTCCCTTCCTCATGATTTATGGTAAAATGAAAGGATTGTAACAAACTGGTCCCACTATGCTGCAAGAGCATCAGAAGTTCCAGAATGGAAGTTAAAAACCTGCTGCAAACAGTGTGCTCAGAGGTGTTAGAATAAAGGGCAACATTTCCTTACCTAGCCCTACCCTTTTGAGTTCATTGACTAATGCGTTCTTAGACTAGTTTTGCCTACTTGAAAATTTTATAATATAAGGTAAGATAAAAAATTTATTACATACTTGCACTGCCTACTGGCCACTAATAATACAGCAAATTATAGGGGTGTTGGTTGAGTTTTAAATGAGAAATTATTACACTGCTATCTCTAGGACTGGGCAGGATGCACATGATAGAAATACTTAGTGTTGGAAAAGACCTTCATGATCATCAAGTCCAGCCTTTGACTGAATACTACCATGTCAACAAAATCATAGCACTAAATGCCACATTTCTTGCACACTTCCAGGGATGGTGACTCCAACAACTCTCCAGCCCATTCCAATGCTTAAAACCCTTTACAGTGAAGAAATTTTTCTTGATGTTCAACCTGACCCTCTCCTGGCACAGCTTGAAGCTATTTTCTCTTCTCCTATCACTAGATGCCTGGGAGAAAAGGCTGACCCCTCCCATAAAATATGATCTAAAAGATCATAATCCATCCAAACATGCACCTGTTTTAACAGCTTGAGGGGAAACAATGAGTCATTTAAAACAACAAAGAAGTAATTTATTTCTTTGACAAGTTAAAAATTAAGCTAGATGGTTCTTTTTTAGCATATATCATTTGAGACTGTCAGGCACAGTATCATAAGGAGGTAGTCATTGAGACCCAAAGAGGTAGCTTGGTACTTGAAGAATGAATGGCAGAACTGAAAATTAAGCTACCTGTCCCATGACACAAGAAACTCCAAAAACTGCAGTTGTAACCCAGTCCAATATATTCCAGTAAAAATTCTGACTGATCAGCTGCAAGAAGGAATCCTTCACCTCATGGAGACTGCTCTTCTGCAGTCCTTTGTGCTTTACAGGTGTTACAGAATAGAATGTATTTCAGATTTCCTTGAATATGGTGGGTAGGTTGGAAACCAATAGCACATGGTCAAACAGTCCTTACAAGGCTACATTTTTAGCCAGTCTTACACAAGTAACCCACAAAACATTTAGGCTACAGATTACGGCAGATTAAGCACATTCCTTTTAAGAGAAGAAAAAAAAAAAAAGAGAAAAATTCTTTTCAGTTATCTTTGGGAGCTGGATCCTGCATGTAAATATGGACAGTGCCATGCCAGTGCTAAGGGTTTTTTTGGTAGAAACCCACAAACAGGATTTTCTTTTCTCTTTTAATGAGAAACAACAACAGGTTATCACTTTCAGGCATCTAGACATTATCTCCGATGCAGCACTTGCAAGGAAATACAGTACAGCTAGCAGAAAGAGTCAAACCAAAGCAAAAATGTTGTACTTAGTAATGATTAAAATTCCCAAGGTGATTTCAAAAGCTTATTTAAGCCCTCTGAGAGGGAAAAGCATGGAAGAGGTGTCAGCATTCCATTAACAATGTACTTATTATCCAGCATTAGCTGGAAATACTAGAGAACTTGGCATCTTGTTAACACCAGAATCACTCATTTGATTAGGCATAGATTCTCACCCTCCAAAATGAAATGAATCCTAAGCCTTGAGAACATCACAGCACATTGGACACTGTCACACAGGCCATTATGGTTTTAATGCACAAGCTAAGCAGCAGCATGGCTACCTTTTACAGAGAGACTGGAAAGCTGTATTTGAACAGCAGCATGAAATTGTTTAATTAAGGACTTTTTTTTAAGAATTATTGAACTTATTAAATTTAATGTCAGGCTTGAAATTAAATACCCAAACATATAAAACATTAAAAAAAACCCCAAGAGTGCTACCTTAGTGTCTCACAGTATGCGTCAGCTTTATCATGAGATCCATATAGACACAAATAAGGAAAAGGTGAAGAGTTTGGGGAGAGCAATCAACACAAACGGTATCCAGGGTTCTGGTCTGGGGCTAAAGCTGGTGGAAACGATTCAGAATACCACAGTTGTTCTAGTGCCAACACTTTATGGAGAAAAGGGGAAATGCAAAGTAGAACTGGTATTATAGAGAGACTCTATTAAAAAGGTAACAGCTCTTTGGGAAAGGACATTTCTGTAATGGTTATTCCTTTTGTTCCTTTAGAGCTATTCTTTTTGGGTTCTACACAATTAAAAAAGCTTCACCGCTATTGGAACATTTACCAGCTCTGTAACTTCCTTATTTGTTAAAAAATGTACGAATCCTACAACCTGGCTGAACACTTACAGGGCTTGTTAAAGGTCAGCAAACAGCCATGAAAGCAAAGAGGCAGTGGTAGATTATCTTTTCAAAGTGAAAGAAGGAAAGAATCACTAAAGGTAAAAGGGGGGAAAAAAGTCAGATGTCCAGTAGCAGCAAGGAGTGTGAAGAAATTAATTCATCCTATCCTGGCAAGCATCCTCATTCTTCTGCAAATACCAAGCAGCTGTCATGCAGCTGTCAAATACCAAGGCACTGTTTATCATGTAATAGGCAAGTGCAAAATTCAGTGGTAGAATTTTCATATTCTGCAAAGGCTTATTTAGACAGATAAAAGAAAGCTCCCTTGTAATTATAGATGAATTACAAAAAAAAGAGAAAAAAATCACACATAACCTCTATTAATTTCAGTATGAAGTCCAGTATGCTTGATGGCATTTCTATATTCATTTCCTAGTATGGAAAAGTTTTCTATTTTTAATAATAGCACAGCAGACATCAATAAGGAGCAGTCAGCCTCAGAAGATGCAGCTGAGACTTAGAGAGTCCTGTGAAATTAACATGCTACAAGCTTTGATTTGCTGAGATAAAGAGAATAAGATCAGTCTTTTTCAGAGACTACTAGTTACATTCAATGCATGTGTCATTAGAGAAAAATCCCTAGAAACAAGGAAGGTAACACGAAGATTTTGTTTCAAGCTGACTATTTGACCTGTTTGACCCTACTGTGACTTAAGTTAGTTCATTGAAGTGTCCTCTGCAACCAACCAGACCAGAGTAAGCCTGGAAAAAGATTAAAGGGGAAAAAAAATCAACCTATTATTAATTTCAATTTCTTAAATCACTATAAACATGCCTCTACTTCAAGACTCTTCCAGAAAAAGCAGGCTAACTTCCTCAGATACCACAGGTTTTGTGCAACAGTTTTACACCTGCCTTACATTTCATTCAGAAGTTTTAAAGACTTCTGAATGAAGAAGCTGAGATCCAAAGCAAGTCCCAAATCAGCCAGCAACAGAACTCCAAACATATCAGAGAAACAATGACTTGCTGCCCAGCTGTACAAACCTTTTTAAAACCCCTCAAGTCCTGCAGGTTTCTGCCCCACAGTATTCTCTCTGTCTGAATGACATGCTGGCTGGGCTCCTGGATATATTTTACTGCCTCTCCAAAAATACTTAGCAGGTATTGATTCACAGGTTATTATCTTGTCATCTCATTTCTTGTATTTCCCACTCTTGCCCCAATGCTACCCACAACAAAAAGTAGTGAAGAATTATCTGCCTGCAGTATTTTGAAACAAAAGATATAACTGTCCCTTCCAAAGGGCTGACCACTACTACTTTCAATGACATCCACATGACAAGACAGTCATACAAAGCAAATTCAGGATATGGAGATCACGGTGATTAAAGAATCTACAGACACAAGGAGCATATTTGCAAGAAAGGATCCATAAAATTATGTTACAGGAGAAAGAACATAAGTTGGATTGGGGATGTGTGTGAAATTTTCTTCACTGCTTTTTTTTTCTTCTTTGAATTCTTTCAAGTAAAGCCATAGATACTCCTTTTCCTTTTGATCTGAGAAGACCTCAGATAGCAGAGGAAACTCATGACTCAACTTTCATACAATTCAGTAGCCTTTCCCCCATCCTACCATTACACATATATTAGGCACACATTAAGAGTGCAAGACTGAAAAGGAAAATATTTCTTAAGCCAACTCTGTGGCTGATGGCATTCTGCTCCTGTCAGTGTGGCAAATGGAGTCTACCACAGTGTACTCTTCTGTATTGAGAGAGAAATTACTCCTGCCCATCAGTCACAGAGTAGATGAGGTACAATATCCATTCCCATGATGAATAAATCAGAGTTAAAAAAGGTCAGGATGTCTTCAGTGTCTGCTGGGGACAAATCTCATTTAAGATTATTACGTTCTCATCAAGACCTTCACCAGAGTCAGTTTACTTTCCTCCTTCTTCCCTTCCTGTACTTCCTCCCTCCTTGTCCTAAAGTCACTCAGCTGTGCACGTATTTATTGCTTTAGTTTTTAACATCACATTGTTTTCTCCAGCAAAGTAGGATATCTTGCCCTGCCTGTAACAATGAAGACAGCTTTAAGCTCAAATAGTGTCCATTCCAAACTCAGCACTCAAAAATGGAAAAATACATGGGGTGAGGCTTACACCCCTCAAACCCACCCTTTAAAGGCTGTGAAACTCCTAGTTGCCCCACAAGAGATGGATTTCAAAATCTGAAGGGCTGGACATCTGAAAGGAAAATTCTGACAAGTTTTCGCAACAAGAGCTAAATCTGCAGTTAAAAGTTGCTGGGCAATTCAAAGACTACACTTCCCCTATTTATCAGTTGTAGTGCCCCAAAAATATCCTAGGTACTCCAAGAAAGGTTGGAGATTTGCTTTGCTGTCAACTCATTACTCACAGTTCCATTTTCCAGTGTGGCAGAGAGAAGCAATGCAGCTCAAGTGATCATCTGAGAACAAGAGCTTGTTCAGGACAAAGTGAGGGCAGGGGATGGTTCTCTGAACTAAAAGCTTTCTCATGATCTCAAATCAAACCTATGACTACTAATGGACTCCAACTACGTCCTTCTGAGAGGCTGTCAGAATATTTTTTCCAAGCTGTCCTTGCAAAACCCTCCTTATCTCCATCTGAAGTCCTCAATTTTTTTGTGCTGCAGGAAGAAGTCAGGTGAAAAAACACTCTGCTTTAGTACTCTGAAAATAGTTTTTAGCCAGAAGCTATTATAAATTCACAGGACATTTAAAAAGAACCGCTGGTATGTCATGGAGACTTCAACTATTTGGAAACACTTATTTGCTCCACACTAAGTGTCTTTACAGATTTCTGGTGTTGGCTGTAATTCATGACAGCAGCAGGAAAATGTGTGTGTGTGTGTGTGTCCCCTCCCAGCAGTTCACTTGCTGCTGCTGTTTTCCCTCTAATCTAGTCAGCCCTTGATCTGCAAGCATAAAATTTGTTCCTCTGGGGAAAAAAAATCATTACACACAAAACGCTTAAAATTTCAACTTGGGAATTAGCAGGTACATTTAAAGGTATTTTTTCCTGGTATTTACCTCAAATGAAAAGGAAGCAGATACTGATATTGCAGAAGATAGCTTTATACAAGGTCTGCTTAGTCCTTCACCAAAATACTTTCTAACAGAGTCAATAATCAATTAAGGAACTACTCTACTTCAAGAACAATTCTACACACAACCTGGAAGAAAAGCTTTCAGCTGACAAGAACAGCCCTGCCACAGGAGCCATGTGCTGAAGCAACCACAGCCCCTCAGCCTGGCAGGGGAAGGAGCGCCCTCCTTCCCGCACCTCTCCCAGCACGGATCCTTCCGGGAGGCGCTAACAGGGGCCCTCCCAGGCCACCCAACACCACATAATCGTAGGTCAGCACTTCCACTCAAGAGGATTTGTGAGTTTTCACAAGCACTGCACATCTGTGCACAGGTCAAAGGGCACATTTTGCTTTAAGTGGAATTGAAAGTGCCCACTGAATCAGCAGAAGGTTTCTCGTTAACACTGTGAAAGTGCATTTCAGGTCTGAAAATAAAGCCAAAGGTCAGCAAGACTTCAACAGCTACTGTGGATGCCATGGCTTTCACTCCTTTGGAAGCTCAGCACTCACAAACCCAGCTCCCTGTCTGGGTAACACTACCTTTAAAAACACCCTGCTGCTGACTGAGAAACGAGGAATTGTTTCCACAGCAAGGATCCTAACAAGGAGGGGAGGTTAAAAATCTTGTCATAAAGACGGCAAAGACAAGGGGAAATAAGCTTTATTAACTCTCCAAGTCTTATTTGTGAAATTATTTAGTTAATTATAAAATAAGCCCAGACGCACTCTTGCAGTCCCGGAATTTAAGCTGAGAAAAACCGCAAGTGCAATCGTGCGAAGGGATAAAAGCGGCAGCGCCGCGGCTGCCGCCGGGCCCGGGCCGGACGGGCGGCCCTCGGCAGCCCCCTGCTGGGCAGCGCCAGCCCGGGAAACGCCGGAGCCCGCGGCCGTAGGGCATTCCCGCTCCGCGCCGAGCGACACCGCGCTGCCCGCAGAAGCCGATAGCCCCCAAACACAGCGATCGTCACCGAGGGCGGGCTGCTTGAGCAACGCGGCTCTAAGTTGCCATTTGCCCTTCCCACATTTCGTCGGGAGTGTTTTAACTGCGCAAGACAGCTGAATTAAATGTTTTAGAACAAACATCGGCAAGACAGCAGTGACCTGGGAAGGTGCCGACGCAAGCTCAGGAGAGCAGCGGGTGAAGCCTGTCCCAGGGGAGCCGTGCAGGGCAGGCTGCGCCAGCCCCTCCCTGCGGCACGCTTGGCAGCCGGCTCCTCAATTTAGTTTTGTGTTTGTTTTTAATCGCACATGTCGGCATGCCGGGTGGTTAACTTACAATGTGTCACACAAAACAAGAGCAAGCCTCCCAGTTAATCAAATACCAACAAAACGTCTCATGTCATATTAATGTTACTTGGATCAGACCCAGGAGGAGTAAAAGCCAAGATCCCTCTGCTTTCCTCACTATCTTAATCACTGTGCTATACACTGAGGTTGCTAGAAACACGAACATCAAGAGCTGACCTCTTGTATGCTATCACAAAAGAGGTTTTAAGTGATGCCTGCGGCTGCATCTCCTCCTCGCAAGAGCAACGGGGAAGCCAGGCGAGCTCTGCAGCACACACAGGAGCCCAAGCCTGTCCTTGCGTTCCATACAAGCTCACAGGCACACAACAGGTACTGCTCAGCTGGACAAGCCATCCTTCGGTCTCTGGATCGTGGGAATGATGTGAAGGTTCACTCACTCCAGTCACACCCACTCCAGACAGAGGTATTATGTCTCCATGGGCACTCAGCAGTTTTCGTGCTGGCACCCAAGCACACATGGCCATGCAGTGGGGTGAAACTGGTAACCTGCAGCCAGAGCTGAATGCAGAATATCTCTTTCAGGGGCTGTGTGAGCACATGTTAAACTTAAACCAGTGACCAAACTGTTTTTAAATTACAGCTGGGTTCAGGTAGTCACAATCTTTTAAAGATCTCCAGATATCACAGAAAACAGATTTCTCTATATAATGTAGATTCTTAGACAAAAATCAAACTTAGTAAATGTGGTTTTTTATCTTTTTTCAATGTAAAAGTACAAGATCCATAGACTGCAAGAATTTACCCACTTCCCTGATCAATTAAGTCTAATATTTACAGAAAAAAAACAACTCTCAAGATGCTAGGAACAAAATACTGCAACAATAGTAACATTCTCAAGCTATAAAAATGCTAAACCAAACTTGGAGTCTCAATTTGCATTTCCCAAAGTGAGCCCTAACTTTAACATATTGTACTAGCAATTAAATCTTGGAGGTTTGTTCTTTGGCTTTTGTAGGGGTGAGTGGGAGGCACCAGGTCTTTTACAAAATCACACTTTCCAGTACTACATACACACAAACAGCTGGCTCAGCCAAAGAGGATGAGTTCGCATAACTAACTAGAATTATCCCACTTCTGTATCCAAGAGGTACAGGGAAAACCTTTCCCCTTTTTAGGGGAAAACGAACTAATTTACAAAAAAAAAAAAACCAACCCACCCAAAAAACCCAGAACACATCACTACCATGCATAAATCTCCAGAGAATTCGGGAGGATGGGGAAAGAGGAAGGAAACAAACGACAGTTCTGGCTTTGAACTTCTGCACAGGACAGAACCTTTATTATTTTGATTATACCTTTACAGTAAAATTTGAGTTTTGGAAAGGTAAAAACAGTAGAGGTCAACAAAATTACCCGCTCCTTAGAATCTTAAATGGATGAACTGGTATTCATTAGGTGAATGCCTAACTCCAAAAATGAAGTCTTGTTTGCTAAGAAATAAAGTCATAGTTCAATACTATAAATATGTTCTTTCAACTGTAACAATATTCCAATACACTCATTTAACAATCCCATATACTAAGACCCTCTCACAACTCACAGAAATATCATGGCCAAATTTTTAGCATTTGCAAAATAGATGCAATATTTTATATAAAGAATACTTACTTCCTTTTGGATGCCTAGAAAAATACATTCATTTTTCATAATACAAGATCCAAAAATATAAAGCTACCTAAACTTTTTAGAGCAGGTATATCCTACTGAATATTACATACTTTGGGCAAAACTTGAAACCAGTAGTATATGTTACTGGTAGAGAGAGGGCATAACAAAGGAGACAAAATGTAGCCTTAGATAAATTCTCTCACCACACAAGTATCAGATAGACAGAAAGAGGACAGACTCCCCATAACATGCCAAAGAAATGTATCACAATAGTTTAATAATCCAAAACATTAATAAGGAACATGCATTGGTCATCAGCGTGTTCAGAAAATAAAGAAGAGACAGAATTACACATGCCCATACTAATGCAAGACCATTTTCTGTAACAATAGCTCTAGAATTCCACCCAGTTTCAAATTAGATTATTTTCTCCTAGAATGTTATCCTAGAGGGTGAGCAAACTAACACAAAACCCCTCACTTTACATCTCATTCATAAGTTCATAAACAGCCTTGAAAAAAAACTATTCCTCAGAATCAGATTGGTTTTTGTGATCCAAAATGATCAGTCCAGAAGAGGCCAGATTGATGCAACTGTGCAATCATACTGGTAATCGAAGTAGTGGTTCAAATTGTTCAAACAGCTGAAATCAAGGCAGGCAGCCAGGCTGAGACTACAGATGTTTATGAAATGTTAACTGGGCATTTCACTCGGTTCTGAGGCAGAATTAACAGCCTCATGTACCGACCTTATGATTTAATTGCCTGCTATAATACTCTGATAGTTTAGCAGTTCAAGATATCATCATTGTTAACACACTGATATATTGATTCCATTTCACTCCTGACCTGGATTTACTGCATTGCTCATCCTTATTTAGTACTTCAGACTGTAGCTATATGTAAAAGCGAGATTTACTTGACTCTTTTTTTAGTCCATTAGGAACAAGCAGGAACTGCTTCCTTTCTCAGCTTTCAAACAGGACTGGTAACTACAAGCCTGAAAGATTGATTGTGCTGCTTTTGGCTGATATAGAGTTAATTTTCTTCACAGCAGCTGGTATGGGGCTATGTTCTGGATTTGTGCTGAACACAGTGACGATAATATAGAGATGTTTTTGTTATTGCTGAGCAGTGCTTACACAGAAAAGCCAAAGTATTTTCTGGTTTTCATACTGCCACAGTGGTGAAGGGACAAGGGGTGCATGAGAGGTTGAGAGGACACAGCCAGGACAGGTGACCCCAGTGGACCAAAGGGATATTCCAGAGCATATGGCATCATGCTCAGCATATAAAATGTGGGGAAGAAGAAGGAAGTGGGGGATGTTTAGAGTGATGATGTTTGTCTTCCCAAGGCCCTGCTCTCCTGGGGATGGGTGAGCATCTGTCTGACCATGGGAAGCAGTAAATTAATTCTTTTTTTTGCTTTGCTAGCATGCACAGCTTTTGTTTTCCCTATTAAACTGTCTTTATCTCAACACATGAGTTTTCTAACTTTTTCCTTCCGATTCCCTCTGCAAGCCCACTGATGGTGAGTCTGAGTGAGCAGCTGTGTGGGCCTTGGCTGCTGACTTGGGTTAAAATCACATTTATTTAAGAACAATTGTCTGCATCTTTATGTTAATGTATTTGCCCCCCTAAATAAAATATACATAGTAAAAGAACATATATTCTTTTACACCATTTTATGTATCTCTAACTAGTATAAACACAGTGACAAATGTCTGCCACTTCAGCCAGGTAATAAGATACACAGCACAAACCTCTATTGCTAGAAAAAACCATATTCACTAGTAATTGACCGAGATATATCTTCTGACAGAGGCTTCCCACTGACCTTTCACACTGAAGCATCTTTTCATTTGGATCTCACACTTTTTTTACAGCTACTGTCCCCAGGCAAATGGTAAAACTACTGTTGCCCAATGCCAGGGGCAAAGACCCTCAGGGAAAACCAGATGGCTACTCACACACTTCACAACATCATTATATTAACATGATCCACTGATAAGAGGTTTCCCACACTGAAGTTATGAGAACCTTTCTTCTGCAATCCACCAGGCACTTGGAGGCTATTTATGCTGCCCTTAACAGCATATGCTGTGCACACATACAACACTTAGTGACAGAATGATTTGCAGGGCATGGAGTAGGCTAGAAAAAAGGGATGCTGAGCTGTCAAAGGAACCTCTCATTAAATCACATGAAAATAGTGGAAAGAATAGGACATAGGGAGAAATGGAATAAAAACAATTTAAATAGCTTTCATGCTGTTTCTAGAAGACAATGTAACATAGCTGCTGAATGGAAGATGCCTGTTGTCAGTAACAGGCATACACCAACAGGAATACAGATGGATGGGGGCTAAGGGAGGGAGAAAGGGGTACACACAGACACTGTTTATTAATCACTTTTCAGATTGTCAATTTCCCCCAGAGAACTAAATAAAATAAAGCATGAGTAAGCCAATATAGCCAATGGAGAATTTGAAGAAGAGCCCCAGCTTTACTAAAACAATGATGATAAATTTAATAGAAACACATTAGAACTTCTGATGGATATGAAAGTGTTTTATAATCTAACAGAAATACTAAGCCAGACTTCATGCACAAGACTGAGCTGACACTACAGGTCACTTCTTTTGCAGAAACAAGAACTGTTTTGGCCAACAGAAGAGCACGGCTACAAGGAATCGTGCCTTAGAGACAGATGATACTGAAACATTGCTCCTCAGCCCCAGGGCATTTACAGAAGTAGCTCAGGAAATGCTTTTACAGATGAGAGGACATGCCAGGTACATAAAGTCCCAGTTCCAAAGAACAGACAGCTCACTGCTAATTTGTCTGCTTTTTAAGAAACCTGTCTTTCTATTTAAGGTTATCTGACAAGTCCAATCACCTTTGTGAGGACTCAAAAAGACCAAAAAATAGAAAAAAGAGAAAAATGGACAAGTTATGTATCAGGCAAGGTGTTGTATTATTTATGCATTATGATCACAATTTCTGATTCAATTTTCAAGTATCTTTCACCTATAAAAGCCCAAAAACTTACAGTTTGCTTTTTCACCATCCCCATTTGTAAAGAACAACAGTAATTTCTGTTTCATACACAAATAATACTGTGGTGTAAGGAAGGCCAAACTACTTGACTAGAGCCATAGACTAAGTAAACAGTAGAGTTAAGAATCATAGAATATCTTGAGTTGGAAGGGACACAAAGGACCATCAAAGTCCAACTCCTGGCCCTGCACAGGACAACCCCAAGAATCACACCATGTACCTGAGAGCACTGTTCAGACACTTCTTGAACTCTGTCAGGCTTGGTGCTGGGACCAGTTCTCTGGGGAGCCTGTTCCAGTGCTCAGCCACACTCTGGGGGAAGCACCTTTTCCATACCCAATGCAAACTTCCCCTGACTCAGTGTCTGCCCATCCTCTTCCTTTCACAATGAAGGTGCAGCCTGCAATGACGTCTACCCTCAGTCTTCTCTTCTCCAGGCTGAAGGAACCAAGTGACCTCAGCCTCTCCTCATAGGGCTTCCCTCCAGGCCCTTCACCATTCTCATGGCCTTCCTCTGGACACTCTCTAATAGTTAAATGTCTTTCTTACATTGTGGTGCCCAAACCTGCACACAGGACTTGGGTTGTGCCAGAACAGAGTGGGACAATGCCCTCCCTTGCCTGGTTGGTGATGCTGTCCCTGAGGCACCCCAGGGCATTGCTGGCCCTCCTGGCTGCCAGGCCACACTGCTGGGATAGATTATAGCTGTCCCTTTACCCAGTCTTTTGCTTTTGTTACATGACCACAGAACTGCAGAGGTCAATCCAGGCTGACTGGCAATTAGACAAAAAAGCAGATCGTTTAAAGAGGTCCTCTGTAGAAGCATTTGACTGTGGGATGTTATGAGGCAACACACTGAAGAGAGTGGTTTGACTCAGGAAAGTAGAAGAGAGCTTAGCAGATACCACAGCTTTCCATCTGCCAGCTTCACAGAACTTCAAGGTACTGATCTGGTAGACTACATACACACATACTTACCTAAACATGTAGTACACCACACTAAGTGCCACAGGCAACTTTGTTAAGTTGCTTTACACCAGAAAAGGCAACAGAATTTAGCAGAAAGCTTGATCCTGAAAGGAAATTGAACTGCTATTACCTGCCTCATTTTCCAAAGTCATTTCTTTGAGGCTCTTTGGATATGGGTAGTTGGGAGACATACTAAATATTACTTGCAAAAAGAAAATGCAAAACGGTGCAGATAAAGTTTGCATCACTTAATTCTTGGTATGGCAATTGTTGCAGCAGACATTTGGCCCAACAATAATTGGAAACGTGCCACCCATTCATCAAAACTAGCTCTGTTTATAGGCATATACCTTTTGAAATTAAACACCCGTATCATAGACTTCAACTGAAGGTTTCATCACAGATGAGATGCCTGAAAAGGCATGTTCCTCTGGCATCTGCTGGTTTCAATAAATTGTCATATTCTTATAAGTGAATACACCAACATGAAGATACCAGTTTAATTTCAGACATTTCAAATGGATGGTAGTACCTCAGTAGAAATACAACTGTATTTGATTTTAGTTAGATCCATACAGATCTAGGTAAAATGCTGGCATCAAAACTCAATCCTGAATAAGCAATACACAAAACTTCCAGATTCTTAGGATTGGAGATTCTCAAACTGTGGATGAGGAGTCCTAAAGCTTCCCACAGAAGCATGCAATATAGATTTATCCTGCAAAAGATATAAAACAGCAAAAGCTACATGCCTCCATGGAGGCAGATTATAAGGCTCACACAAGATACTATGTTCTAAACTCTTGCAAATCATCTGATTTACAGTAACTATCTCTGTGTATTCTTTACCCACAGCAAGTGTAAAACAATTTGAATTAAGAACACCACAGTTATTTGGAAAGGAAATTTCCCAAGATCTGTTATATACCATGGAGCTGCTAAGACCCATCGCTTTTAATAAAACTTTACTCCACAAGGCCCAATCTGTCTGCAACAAAGAAGGAACATCTCTGCTGGGTCTGAAAACTACAGAAGAGGTAGCAGACGGTTCAGACACAAGACTCAGGCTTATTGCCAAACTAATCATAGTAGGTTGGCTGATAAAATATTCATGCTTAATACTTAAAGGCCATGGAAGAAAGCACTGGTTTGTAAACTCCCAAGAGGGACTATCACTGTTAACCAGTGGCATAGCTTTGCAACTAGACCATACCACCTTGAAATGAGCTTTAGTATACTCAGTACTACTTAGTAACGCATGGCCAAAGCAAACTACAGCCATGCCCCAGGATCAACAAAGTAGACACTCCTGAAATGCATAGTTTTTAGCAGTTTGACAGAGTAAAACTACTATTCCCACAAAAATTAGTGTAATAAATGGGAGATATATGCAGCAAAAAAGGTACTGACATTTCCTAATGGAGAACATCACAGAAGATTTAATCACCACCAGATTTCATCGCTATCACTTTTCTTGATTAATTCAGTGGAAAAGGACAGAAAAGTGATCATATCAATTAACACTGCACTGTACTAAATGATCAGCAACAGAACTCTGAAGTGGAGAATAAAGAAGCAACAGATACAGCAAGGTGTTGCTGTACTTAAGTAATGAAATCTCGTTCTCTCACTGCAATCACACTTCCATTTAACATTCAAGATCACACAAAATCTACATGAAAGTAGCTCGGACGTGTGGCAGCACAGATAAGCCACCTGAATTTCTTGCAAAGAAGGAAGTGGTTCATACCATTTAGAGCAGTGTGTTCCTCTGCAGAGCCCACTGCCCTTCACCGGCTGCTGATGGTAAACCTGCCCTGCACAGCCTGCTCCGTCAAGTGCTAAGCACACTAGCACTCCAGATGCTAATTGCTACTGCTCCCCTGTGCCTGCCTTTCAAATGAGGAGATTAAAAAAAAAAAA
>VYZP01002103.1:0-27113 GCA_013400635.1 Hypocryptadius cinnamomeus | reverse complement strand
CGGGCTGGGGCCGGCCGCGGCATGGCCGGGCCTGCAGCGCCCCCGCGCGGCCACCGCGGCTCCGCTGCCGCCCCTCACGGCGCGCACCGCGCAGCCCCACGGCCCTAGGAACGCATCCTCGACACCGAGCAAAAAGCCCCTTGTCGTATCTAACACCTTGCACGGCATCCGGCAGGAGCTGTACTTTTAACTCATTTACTCTGTTGACTTAGTTACATACAAAAAAGGTAAATTTAACAGCAGATAAAACAATCAGATTCAGGTGACACACAGATACCAGCCTCTATCTCAGCATTTCTCTTGCCTCATATGCTGCCAGGCTGCCACATTGCACTTGGGACCAACGTTTGCTGTTCCATACCAGTTGTTACCCACATACATACCGCCTCCATTTAGTTATGCACATGATGGACATGTAAAATTGTCCCATTATTTGTAGAAGGCCATTGTGCCTTCTACACTGTTTAGAAATATGACAATCCATGAAGGAAAAACTTTTATTTTATTGCAATACGTACATAGAACAGTGCTTCCAATTCCCCTCCGTTCAGAACAGCAGTAGATATGCTGTGCAAGATGGAAAATGAAGTTACTATGATGCAATCTGGGGAAAAAATGGTTTAGTGCTAGACAGAGAGACTCTGGAGAACCTTCCATCCCTTATGCACTCATTACCAAAGGCAAGCAGACACGGTCTCCAATTCATAGATCCCAGGAAACAAGACTGCAGTAGTCACAACAACATTGTTTACATATGGCAAAGCATCTGATTTAACTAGGAAAGTGCTGTCAGAAGAAACAAGAAATCTGAAGAGCAGCAAAGATAAGACAGTACTCTGAATGGTATTTAAGTAAAAGAGTTCAGAGTACTTTTTTTTTCATGAGGTATTTGCAAGGATTCCTGAAACTACATGTTCTTTGTAGTAATTCTGGTAGGTTTCTGTTGGTAAACAGCAGCTTCTAAGGAACATTCTGTTACTCAACTCCACCAATATCCAAAGTCAGCTATAAATTCAGCATAATCCTGATTGCTCTCCTTCAAGACAAATTTTCCACTTCTTCTGCCAAGCAGACTCTAGCTTCAGTTGTGCTCTCAACATCCCTCCTATTTTGCTACTCTTGAGGTCATTGTAAATTCAAAAGGTATATACTGAGCTCAGACTTTATCTACTGTATCACTACTTAACCAAATCAGCTCAACTGCTACAGATCTTTTTCCTCACACCAGCAAAGTGGGTATACCCCACTAATAGACCACATACTCCTCCCAGACCATCCAATAAGTCACAGAAGTAGAATATTAACACCGACATATTTCATTGTCACTCAAACCAGCAGGGTTGCAGGCAGAACTACTTACTTTCATTTTTAAAAGTTAGTTTGCAAAAATACTGAGCAACATTGAAAAAACCTCTTTTGATTATACGAGTCAAAGCCACCGTCCAAAATCTAAGCCTATTCCTGAAAAACTGATGAGACAAGAAGGGTTTTACATTCCAGGATACAGTCTCCAGGCTCACATAATCATCAGCTTCAGCTAGTGACCAGAATTCTTACTTCAATGAACTGTCATTACATGCTGACTTGGCATTACTTACAAAGAAAGGAGGGGAAGGGAATATTAATATTATATCCTCCATGTACTTATACAATAATCACAACATCCTCCACATTTATTTCCTTCTGGCTTTATAAGAGTTGCAAAAGAAACCTACCTTTCACTTACCTCTATGTACTGTAATTATCAACACAAAGCATATGAAATGGCAGAACAAGAAATTACAACTTAATAAGAAAACTTTAACAGAATGCTCAACAAGAAGAGATGGGAGCAGCAACTTCCTAAAACCATCCACTTGGCTCATATTCCCTTTAAGAATGGCTGTCAGTATAAATGCTGTATCAGCATCTTTTTCTCTTAAAGGAAAAATATAAAACACATTTATGTTTCCCGGAGACATGTTATGGTATTTTAACAGTAAGTTGCTAATGAGGATCTCACCACTCTCTGAGTTGTTTAAGCCATCCACAGTGGTGATGAGTGATTGTGTTTTAGAAGCCAATGAACTGAAGACAAAGCTCAGGATGTATTATCACTTGCAGCAATGTTAGCAGCTTCTATTCAAAAGAAAGCAACACCTATTTTGCTGCATATATTCAATGTCTGTGACTTTTGCACAGTGGGGAAAAATCTGTTCCCTGTATAAATCCAGGGCATGTCATTGCAAACAAGGTTTTTAATTAAAATTGGCATCTTTGAGCCTCCTGCTGACAGACAGCATCTCATTGCCTCCTCCTCAGATGGCTAAACTGGCTTCCAAGAGAGACAGTGAAAAGAAACAAAATCACTAGAATACCTAACTTTGACAAGTCTCTGCTGGGGACAATTTCAATAGCAGGATGCTGCAGAGAGAGGTAAAGAGAGAAAAGAGGACTCCTTAGGAAGTCTCCCCTAATGAAGACTCAAAACATCACAAACAAGACAGTAGAGGAAGCATTTTATTCCTAAGCCTGAAGACAGGATGATCAAGCAGGTCAATTTTAATCAGAAGCCATATTGTTAAAGAGAATGCAGAACTGTGTCTGCATCTCGGTGGGTAAAGCCTTCCTTTGAATGCAAAAGAAGGCTCAGGGGCTGGCTAGACCCCTGGCTGGGAGGTTGGCAAACTGTCAGCTCTGACAAAGCTTTATCCCTCTCAGAAAACAGGCAGATACAGGTTCAAGTCAGACAGATAAATCAGACTTCTTGGCCAGAACATTTTCTGCAATTGATTACAAAGAGTTTATACTGACTGCCAGCACTGTACCTTCGGGAGGCTCTTCCCGCAGATGAGGAGGCAATTCTTCACTTGTAGTCTCAGTTTCATCATCCACCATCTGTGTTTCTAAGCTAGGGCCCTGCAGGACAGAATAGCAAGAGGAGGTAAATTGCAGAGAGTTCAGACAGGAACCACAAAAATGGTTACAGGACAGAGAATATGCCAGCCAGTAAGGACACAAGGAGCTCACTTTAGCTGATGAGAAAGAAATAGCTGGGAGATTTGTTTGCAGTCAAATTATAGAAAGGGGAAAGTTAAAGAAAAAAAAAGACTTTTCAAGACAGCGCACAAAGTTACAAGGGTCATAATTTCTTAATTGACCGAATACCAGTGAAGCACAATTTCTAAATTACTATTTCCAAAACACATAATGCAGTAATACATTAAAATTTCCATTTATTAAGGATAGCAGCAGACCCACCATCAACTGGAATTTTCAGGGAAAAAAAACTTATCTTTGTTTTATCAAGACTAGATTCTGAAATGCCACTTGTTTCAAAGGAAAACAAAGCAAACTGGTTTACAGTCTTCTAACCTATGCAGGTCCATTGACTGTGGAGTTTCCCCTTACAAGCTCAATACATCCATTTATGCCTCCAAGTGTAATATGCCAAACTAACCATTCCTGAAAAACTACTGGGCAACCCTCCCAGGTTCTGCATTTCCATGTTCGAGCCTTCTTGATCCTGTAAAGTGCCTGCAATGTTACTGCTGGAAGAACACGAGCAGAGTTAAAAGGTTTGCAGCATAACTCTCTTTACACACACAATATTTTCATGACATGTGGAGCTACAGAAGTGTAGTTGCTTTTTCAGTTTTAAACTATCACAGGAAAAAAAGCCCACCATGTTCTTCCACACAACTTACCTTTTTTTTTTTTTTTTAAAGTTACAGAAGAGTAAACACTTCAGCATGTCTGTCTAATCACTGAGGCCAGTGAGTAAGTGTGCATGGTACTGAGATTCACTAATGAAAACGTGAAACAGTTAACAGTAGACGAAACTCTAGGTTCTCATATACATATCCAGAAGTAATATTTAAGGCTCAAACACCGACAGGTGTCATTAACAAGATTACCAAGTCTCTTTACAATAGCTTTTTTTTCTTGTGTTAGCATGTCCACTGCTTTTTCAGTTACATCTGCTGAGTTCAACTCACTGGACCTGCTGCAAGCTTGGTAATGAACATTTACCATATCTACAGTTCTGGCAGCACAGTCATCCATAGCAATGAAAAAAAAATCCAGGAAATTATCTTCTGAAAAGGTTTGTAACAATGCTAAGGTTGAGTCCAACAACTTTGTCTCAACCTTTCTTTTTACACTATCATTTCAAGAATGAGGCATCACTTACATCTTTTTTTATTCTTAAGGATCCATGGCAGACAAGTAGGGGAATGGGATGCACACAACCATGTAAGTTATTGGCTTGCAGGTTCAATAATAACCCTCTGGAGCTGCAGTGGTGGCAGAAGGAATGTACACAGATTGCTTCTGCTTTGACACTCCCTCAGGAGCATCTGGGATGCAGGAAGGTGTATCAAAAGCTCAGAAACATCAGCAGATATTGCTGTACAATATCCTTTCAATTATTTAGGGTTTGTATAGCCTCTTAAATTGGGAATGAGTTTCCATTCCTCACTAGAACCACTGGAGAAGCACAGACTTAAATAGGTATTATTACAGAAAGTTAGGTTATGGCACAGAGCCTAAAAATATATAACTAAGAAAAACCTCTTAGCTCTTCAAAGACAGTCCCTGCCCTCAACAAGCATGTCATACAATTCCTTGATGAGTACTTGACTATGAGCACCTTAAGACTTAGTGGCAATTCTTCTGTCATATTTTAACACAATCTCCAAGCTGAACAAGAACAAGTAAACTCAAGCAGAGTTAACACCCACCCTTCCAAAATGAAGTTACAGATGTGAGATTTCAAGGTAGCTCACTCTGTCCCTGCCAACAGTTTCAATGAACTCTTAAGGAAGCTGAAAAGCTTTGTATTAACTCAGCAAATGATAAAGATCAAGAGCAAAATCCTATAGGAATTCTCACAGAAACTGAGAAACATACAATCCCCTGTTCTGTTCACACTGCATGACTACTGACCTTACAATGCAGTTTAACCCAAAGGCTATGGACTGCTGTGACCTGGCAAATTAGTGTTTGTGGATTTATAATGTGTTTCATAGAAGGCTGTGTATTTATGGATAGAGAGGGCTGCCAGTACTGAACTAAACAAGTGTGACAAATTGCACACAAGCACTTCAGAGTATACCTCATGCTCTTCCACAGGATATCCTCACAATATTTTGAGAATAATCCTGACCCGAAGTTCAGCTATATGCTCAGATTTTCAGTATATTTAAAGGCTGTACATTTTACAAGTGTTGTAGTAAATGCATGCATGACAGAAACCAAGTTCCTATCCAGTCAGGGTCAGCATTTTCCACAAGGTACAGAGTTATGTTTATGACACTGAAACCAAGAGCTTCATTTATCACCACATTGGTACTAACAAGTGATACCAGCATGCTCAATCACAAAAAGAGCCATACCACCTCAATCTCAGCAGAGTAATAAGCACTCAAAATACCCACACAGTACAGGAGCAATCCCAACACCAAGCAATCAGTGTCAGCTCATTTTGCTCATAAATCAATACCAACATGAGACTGTCACTGCAAATGCCCCAATATGGCTCAGCTTTCTAAAGAGTCTTCTCGAAGCAACCAAAAAATCCCACCTGCACCACCACCACTTTCAGGCCTTTTAGACTCTACTTTTGTACTTAGCATTATATTAATTATGGTATATAATCTTGAACTGAAGTCTGTCAATTGACTGTTCACTGAGTCAGGAATTCACTTTGTGAATGAGCAGCAAAATACAAAACTCCAAAACAAAGAAGGGCAACTATGAGGGAGGGCAATCAAATTTTTAAAATATATATTTTAAAAATATATAAAAATATATTTTTAATATATATATTTTTAAATATATATATTTTGTTGAACAAGTTTGGGACAAATAACTTCAAATTTCCTTCAGAGAACCACGTATCTTACAATTCTGCTCCTTCTCACCAGTCCTACTCTACTCACAAAAGAAAAAAAAATTTTTAAATCCCCAACCATAAGCAGAATCAGAAGGAAATACACCATGTAAATACTCTTCTTCATTATACTCAAACTTATAAGTAATCTTTTCCCCCTTTCAGAACAGAAGCTGGAGGAATCTAAAGCTCATAGTCATGGATTCAGCAGCAGTTTACTGTCTCAGTTGAGACTACACTTTGGAAATAATTCTAAAATCTGCAGCTTTAGCTACTACTTTCCCTTGCATTTTCAAGTGAAAATGGTATTTATTTCCCAATCTAAACCTTCATATTCCCATTCTTGCTTCTAAACACTTTATTCCAGTTCCTCCTTTCTGACATTATTCTTCATTCATTTACATTCTGGACTTGAGCCTAGAATCTTACTTCTTCCACTGTAAGAAACTGTCTCATTCCTCCTAAAGCCTCTCCTTAAGAGCCCAGAAGGTCAGACTTGCTTCTTTCTATGCAAATCCTCAACTGCCAGCATAAATCACACGTCCTCTGTCCTGCCTAACAGTGACTTTCAGACCTGGTATTCTATGCAGGCACAATTCCAATAAAGCAATTAAGCAGAGGAAAATTCGTGGCAGCCCAGGCTTCATACCTCCACATCTGTGATTTCAGTTGTAAGCTTCCCAGCACAGGTCCAATGCCTTTTTTACAGAGTATCAAATACATGTCAAGTGATGATCATAAAGATTAGATGCACCCCTAAAGAATGACAAGACTCAGTGGGTCCTTGTGAAGAAACAAGTGAAGTAATCCCCAAACAGGACAGTTTGTTAAGTGCTTTGGGATGCTAAAGTATCCCAGTGAAAGCATTGGCTATTTATGTATCAGATTTAAAGAATACTTATTTCAAACCCACAAGACTAAAACCCAGTTTCCTGCACATTAGCATACTTTGCCCCTTCCTAACATCACAAAATCAAAACCCCAGCTCTTTTCATTCCAACTTCTCTTTCTCCAAATGTGTGAGAGATGATACATGTTATGACTGGGCTGAATGTTTGCAGATGCCAAAGGCCTTGTCAGATCCAGTAACAATGAAGCTGACCTTCATCAGACTTTCCTAAAATGACATCATTAATGACACTGTTAATTTGGGATCTCTCCTCTATCCAGTCACTGTTACAAAGTTCCTCAGAACTTATCTTGGATATTTCGTGTTTAAACAAATTAGATTGTTCCATCTTCCACATCTGAAAATGGCTTGTGGCTCACAATGCCCTTTCTGCTTTTTACAAAATTACATAAGGTCTCAATTCCTAAAGAAAAAAAGGGGGCTGTTGTTTAAAGAAAAATAAAAATTAAACAACCAACCACTAGGTAGGTAGTTCAACATGATGACAACCTTTTCCAGGGAGCTGAAGACCTACAGCTGAGGACCTTCTTCAGCTGATGCACATAACCACCCAACCATCTCCTCATCCTCTGCTGCTCAGATAACCATGCTCAGACACTGGGAACAAGTTTAAAACTATCACTGTACTTTTGTTAGGCAGTTTGCAGCTGCAGCTTTTACTTCAGCAATGAATTTTCAGCACTTTAAGGAATTAAGACTTTAACTTAAAGTTTTCTAAATGCAATAGGAACATTCAATTGAATTTGCCATCATTATTGATTGCACACCCACACCTTTGGGATTTCCAATGTCAGTTGGATTTTTCCTGCAGTGGGAATAAAATTGATGAGAAACCATAAACTCTTTTTTTTTTTTGCTTTCCTCTATGTTTAAGAAAGCCTCTTGATGGATGCTTTGCTTTTTATTTTGTAAAACAAAGTTCACTTATAATGAGAGCTTCTGTGCCAGGTTTCAGCCCAAGGGGAATTTGAGTTGCAGTTATAAATGCCCTGGAACACTAAAGGAAATTACAGAAATAGAACTGCTGAGGATGACAGTAGTGTAGAATTGTAGCACTTTGTTCAAAGTACACTGTAACAAAGAATAGAAAAGTTGCTTAGATTACTTGCTGTTTTCTGAGTTTGGACAAACACATTAGGGAGGCTACAATTTTAACACTTAACTTTGTCTTGACAACAGGACTGGTAGAGAGAGGCAATGAGAGCAAGATTCAACGTTGCAAATGCCAAGTCAAGATTGAGTTCTATTCTCAGCAGAACAGTCAAATCCTATTTTTACAGCAATAAAACAACTTTGTACTGTCAGTAATCCAAATTAGGGTTTATTTGGCATAAATAAATTTTCAAGAGTACTAATGACACCATGGTCTATTCTCCATTCAGCAAGCCAGTAAACTGATGGTTTACACTTTCCATGTTCATGTTTTGTATGGGATAGATAGCACCATTTATATAACAAACAGCCAATACAATCTGCTCAGTGGTAGACCAGACAGTTCTGGATTTTGAATTAATTATTGTATTGAATTTTGTCTTGATCGACCATTTATTTTCCATCTGGATTTTACCTACTAAATCAATATTAACACAGAAAGAATGTAAGTAAGGTTTTCAAAATCCAAACCAAGCAAGTCACATTTGATCGTGTACTGACCTGGCCCAATCAAAATAACTAACATACTATACTATACTATACTATACAGTATATTATAACTGTACTGTAACATACTATAAATGTACTTTTCCAGCTTGGTCCTTGACAGATGGATTTAGTGATTAATGCCAGTCTTAGTCTGCCTGAATAAATGAGATACTGCACTCTACAGAAAGAATATTCTCCATTTTCCTAACAAGAGGTGGAAGTATCACTCTAGGGAGCTGCAGACAGCATGAGAAATTGGTCTGAAAAATGAGAAGTCCTTTCCCTGATCATATAGGCATATATGACAGAGGTCATTAAGATTTGCTCAAGCACACTAGAGATCTATAATGTAATACCCTTTTCACTATCCTCAGTAGGGTCACAATAAAAACAAACAAACAAACAGCAACAACAAAAAAACTAATGGAAAGATGCATTAAGCAGAATTCTATAACTATGGTTTCATATTACTAAATTTCCATGCACTTATTTCCTTAAAAGTGTGCTATTACTGTTTTAGCTTTAACAATCTGAAATTTAAGTAATTTTCGAGGGCTTTTGCAACTAGAACATCAGAATTTTTACTCTAAGACTTGAATTCAAGTACATAAACATATATACAGCTTGAAAAATATGAGCATTCTCCCCTAAAAGAGTCACAAGAGACATCACTGCAAAAGTCTGAAACACAAGTCATCTTGTCAAAAATCTTAATTTCCTTTTTAAAAATTTGACTAAAAAAAAAAGCTGCAAATCCATTTGAAGTTAAAAAGTTGTTTTGAAACCTGCAAAAGTAATTTTAGATGCTAGAAATTGAAGATAAATATAAAATATTTTATTCAGGACAGAATTTATTCCTGTGTCCTTATTTCATTAGATATTTCAAAATGCATTTTCTGCATTTGGCAATTAGCTAGGAGATTGCATTATGATTTATTTATCACACAACTTTTAAATTTATTTTGTTGATGGCTAGGTAGTTAAATATTTCCTTCCTTACAAATGAGTTTTGAACTCACATCAGAGCTTTTCAAGATCAGTATTGCTTGTCATTCCATGCATTTATTGTAGTGCTTTAAATAAGAAATATTTCAGGTAAAATATTTACTAACTCTACAGAGCAAAAGCTACATCTTCTGGTGCTGCTAAGCCCTGCAATTTCACACCTAGGCTGCACAGTCAAAACTTGACTGCCAGAAGCACTGCCAGCAGTAACACCCCCTTTATTTCAGGCTCCATAGAGAGCTCTTTTTCTCCCAAACTCACTCCAAGAAGTAGTAACAAACTAAAGGTCACAACTTGCTGCGTACAAGATTCCAACCAGAGTTAATACACTCAACAACCAAACAGCCATCAGACAGAAAAAACCCTTGATCACTATGAACAAAGCAACACACTAGTAAGAACTCATTCAGGAAGCAACAGCTTTTGGTAACTGCTGCCTTCTACTTTGAAGATCTGTGAGGTGCAAAGGTTCTCCCTCCAAAATGTTTTTAGAATGAATCAAAGCCCAAGAATTGCAGTAGACTTTGAGCAGCTCTGCAGACATATTAAGACTAAGATTTACTAGCACCAGCACAAGCCACTTCTGTGACACCCACTAAGTTCAGTCAGAACATTTCTTTTGAAGAAACTTAAGAGCTCTACTATTTGTCCCACCCATGTGGTATATATATATATAAGAATATACCTTCTTATATATATATAAGAATATACCTTTGCCCAGAACTTTGAAGGCATGCAACCCTTTCCCACCTCTCTGAAATTCAAATGAAATATTGGAAAAGAAAACCACTACAAGGTTTGTAAGACAGTTCAGCAATAAAGAAAAACAGATGTGACCAATCACAGGCACATATTTCAATCAAAATTATCTACAGAATATGTACTCCATGTTCCCTTTTACTCTATCACTTACATCCACGCTCCTCCTCATTCCTAGACCACATTTAGGACTACATGCTAGGAAAACAAAATATTACTATATACTCCATAGAAAGCAATAACTCTTGTCTCTTATTTTTATAAGCTGTTCCTTTCCCAAGTGCTTTTCATTTCAACTATAAAGAGGCCTGCTAAACAGGATTGGACACATGTGAAAAAAAAGGATTACATATACATCATTTTGACAGGACAACCCATGACATCCTTAAGGAACAGAGCTGTCTGTAAACACAAGCAAGAAAAATATTTATTTGAGCTTTCCATAAATTTGATACTGCATCTTCAAAATATCTTGCCTTATTCTGATCTCTAAAATTTATCTGTCAACACTCACTACCACAGGCAGTCAGAAAAAGAGAACTATAGGCAGAAAGTTCACATTCTTTCTCTTAAATATAGCTTTAAGTTTCTCAAAGTAAAATGTCACATTTATGACACTCGTCATATCCCAAACTATATAACTTAACTGTGAGCACATGCCAAAGCACCACAAGCTCTTACTCTACTTTGAAGAATCCTTTCAATAAAGAGGGGACCAGCTACTTAAATCACATCTTGAGCTTGCTTTCACAAACAAGAACTTTGATATGACCTGCCACTCTCAATGCCTTTCATTTTTCTGATTTTGGATTTAGGTTAGCCCAGTGACAGCAGCAGTGCAGACACCACAGCAAAACCACACCAGGAACTATCCTCATGCCTCAACTTATTCACAGATTGAAGATATAGCATGAAGAGGTTCTGTTAGCAAGGGCACAAGAACCTTCTCCAGTGCTGCCTAAGACTTGAGAAATCCAGCATTTAGCCACAAGAGATTAATACTGGAAAGATACTATGTTGTGGGACAGTAATTAGCAGCTGACTGTTAACCAAATCCCTGCCTATCTCCCCACTGCCCTAATAAATTGAACTGCCCTCCCCACAGGACAGACACATTACCCAGGTTCCTAATGCAGCCTGAAAAGGTGTATTTCCTCGCCATCAGAATGATCTGCCCTTGAAGGAAAGCAAACTTTATTGACATATTCAAAAGGTATCACTTATTACTATACACAGAAAAGGTCCACTTCCTGACACAATCTGAGCTGCTTGCCTCTCACTCCTGTCCTATAAAGCAGGAAAAGGGACTTTTAACTAGTTTTGTACTTTGCATAGCCTGGAAGAGCCCAGAGATACCATCCTTCAGCACAGACACAGCTCAACAGACATGGGAACAGAAATAAAGTACACATAAAGACTATCCTGAATCCAGTCCAGCTTCAACACCAAGCTTTAAAGCAGTGCTTTGCCATACTACTTTACTTCACTCTACCTTTTCAACAGGATACTTATTATGTGATTGTCTTAAAAATAAACTACATCAGGCTTCAGTTTCCTCAGCAATGATCAGCATTAGTAATAGATCCTGAAAGGATCACTTCTACAGCAGAAGAACATTCCCTGATGTTACCACTTACTTCCCTTTGCCTGCTTTTTTCTTAAGTAGGCAGACTATTTTGATACACATTAGCATCAACCTGTTTTCTTTTGACTACTCTGCCTTCTCAGCAACATGCTAACCAGCATCAATGAGCTGGGCATCAAAACCAATGCTGCCAGAAACACACAAACTCAAAGCTATTCCCCAAGATACAACAATAACTAGGGGAGAAATTGATGCAATGACTTTTGAAAAGCTTGGTTTTGATGTCTTCCCTGCAATAATCAAAACTTTAAACTTATTTGTTTTAAAGTCACACTGAACTACTCACAAGCAGGCTCATAAAAGGGATTCAGATCCAACTCACACCACACAGACACCTCTTCCTTCCCTTCACTTCTTTCCTCACCCTTTTAAAGGGGTGAAAATACTGCACATTTCAATGGATTCCACTTGCTAAATGAAAAGATAATTATCCCCACCTTCAGCTTAAGAATTTAAATCATGCATCTGCAATGATCTTACCTAGAAGAAACTTGAAGCAACTCCTACAGCAAAAGGTGGCACACATGGAAAGAAATGTGCCCTGAAAGAAATTACCCACTCTGAGAAAAAAAGTGAATCCTTTTATACTGAAAAGCTCTACACAGTGCTTATACCTGAAAAATAATTGGTTAAAAACAAACAGACAACTTTCCCCCAAACACACTCATTTTCCTTGCAGTCAACATGATTCCACTCACATCTTGTCGTATTTTGAATGAGCTCATCTTAAATAGCCATGAGCTTTCCCCACTCTAGTGGGGCAAAAAAGAAATTCAGCAGAAGTAATGGTCTTAGCAAGAATGAGCAGATGTTTATTCTGCGTGCAATAAAACAGACGCTGAAGGAAATCTTTTCAGTTTTGACCTCAAACTGGATGTACTGTTCAGACAGCACTCTGAGGTTTTTGTTTTACAGTGTAAGTCAACAAATCACCCAAAGCCATAGTGCTGTTTATCAATAACGATCTCAATCCATACTTTTTATTATCCTACACTATTGGAACTAACAAACACTCAGAGAGAAAGAAAAGAATACACATTTTACTATCAGGCTTTGTACAAATGCACAACAAAATATACACTGCATAGAAGGACACACTCTTTTTACGTATATTTATTGCATGCATTCACAGACTGCCCCTTTTCTTTCACCCACCAGCTGTGCAGATATTATGGTTAAGAGCCCCTGGTGCCCAGAGACAATTGTTAAGCTCAGTGATTGCCACACCTGCACTTCCCAGAACCCGACGCCTGCACAAGCTGATGAACTTCTAACACACACACACACTTACTTGACTCAGAGGCTTGGAGGAAGGCCTGAGCCAAATTTCTCCATCAGGACTGGTACAAACCTATACAGTTTCTGCTTCAAAGAGCTTACAACCTAGCTAATACATTTTTTATTTTACTGCTAGACAAATTCAGGAGACAGGGAATCCCCGGTGTGCCTCAAGTTTCAGACTGATTAATGAGAGAAAACCCCTTTAAAAGTCATACATCTGAAAATTAAAGAGATATGACAACATAAAGCGAAGAAAGAGCAATACAGCAGCATTACTGACTTCTAAACAACACAAGTGAAGACAGAACCCCACATCTGAGTGTTATATATTACTACTTCTATAGTCCAGCCAACCTCAGCACCCACACCAATAGCCGGCTCAGGTTGGACATTCTCTATCCTGATAGTTTTCCACAGCAAACTACGGAGAAAGGCGAGGATCTCTCCCGGGCTTAGGGAAGGGCCTGCGAGAGCAGCAGCCCAGGTGAGCACCGGAGCAGCCCGGCCGCACACCAAGGCACGAACCCCAGGGCCGCCGGGGAGAGAAACCGCCCACGAGATGCTGTGGATGAGGGAGGATGCCCGGGGAAGGAGGGCAAGTTCTCCGTGGAGACACCAGCCTAGAAGGGCAGCGGGGGCAGGCAGCCTCCCCCGGCTCCCACGCTACCCCCTTCCCGTCTCAGCGCCGCAGGAAACGAGCCGGGTTTTCATGGAGAGAAGGGGGGATTCTTTCCAGAGAGACGGACCCAAGAAGCGACATCACATCCCCCGCGAAGTTGGAAGCTTCTGGAAGTTGTGTACTTGGTTACGAGCGCGCACGGCCGCCACCACCTCCCGCCACCGGTTACCGCCGGGCCCGGCCCCCGCCCCTCGCCCCCCAGCAGCCGCCGGGAGCCGCCGCGGCCCAGCCGAACCCCCCGCCCCGGGAACAGCCGCCAGCATCACCTTCATGCCGCGTCTCCCGGAGCACCGCCCGGCGGGGATGGAGGGAGGGCGGGCGGCCGGCGGCTGCGTGCCCGTCTCCCCCGGCGCTGGGGCTCCGGCTCCTCCTGCCCGATGTAAACACACACCGGCGGGCGGGGGGAGGCTGGGCCGGGGGGCAGCGCCATGGCAACCCGGCCGGAAGAGGAAGCGCGGGGGTCAGGGGCGCCATGTTGGCGGGGGGCTCGGGGCTCGCAGTGGTGCTGTGGGGGGCTCGGAGCCGGCACCTCCGAACGGAGCCGGGGCTCCGCGCAGCCCGTACCGAGACACCCCGCCAGGCAAAACCGCTGCCTGACACGGCAGGTGAAGTGCTTCACGTGTGGGACATGCTGGCCTCTTCCAATTTCCAGTGCAAACTGCTGGAAATGCAGCGAAGGGAGATGAATTGACTCAGCCTTAAGTCAAACATGGAAGCGGCGTTGGTTTGGCCAAGATGAGGAGCCTGTTCTCCGAGCTCTGCCCTCGCTGCAGGCTTGCTGGCATTCACGGAATCAAACAGAATCAATGAGGTTGGAAAAGATCTATGAGATCACTGAGTTTAACCTAAGCGCCCCCATGTCAGCTAGACCATGCCACTAAATGCCACATCCAGGCTTAGCTCCAAGGACAGTGACTCCACCACCTCCCTGGTCAATCCATTCCAGTGTCTAACCACCCTTATTGTGAAGAAATTCCTCTTAATGTCCAACCTAAACCTCCCCCAGTGCAGCTTGAGACGATGTCCTCTCATTTTGTCAGTTGTTCCCTGTGAGAAGGGGCTGACCCCCAGCTGTCTACAACCTCTGGTCAGGGAGTTGCAGAGAAAGGTCACCCTGAGCCTCCTTTTCTCCGGGCTAAACATCTCCATGTCCCTCAGCCACTCCTCACAGGACACCCGCTCCAGGCCCCTCACCAGCTGGACAAGGATCCTGGTCACAAGCTGGGTGACCAGGAGGGCGTGGGGCTCCCGAGCCCTCTCCTCCCGCTGTCCTCAGGCAATGGAGCATGGCTCCAGCCCGCAGGACGGGGGCTGTGCCCATGCTGTTGCTTCACGCCAGGGAGTACAGTTTGGTGGCAAAGATAAAAGAGTCTGGACATCATCTTTGGCATCTAGAGTTTTGCTTCTCATGTATTGCTTTAAAACTGTCACTGAGCACCACCACGCACATGGGTAGAAGCATGTTCTGCTAGTGGAGGGTTTGGTGCAATGGGGGAAGCCAGACAGAGCAAAACAAAAAGAAGAGTGGTTTGAAGTAATGATTCCTGAAATAGGGAGAGAAATCAACATTCAGTGAATGATAGTGATTAAGAGTTCATTTTTCTCTGATTTAATATTATTCTACATATGAGGCTGAGTTAATATGTAGAGAACATAACTAACTCAACAAGTGGTTGAATCGAAAAGAGGAAAGCCTGCTTTTGTTCCATTTTTTTGACTTCTTGACTAAGAAATGTTGCAATTTCTTCTCTGAAGAAGTACCCTAGGCACCTATATATGTCTTTTAAGGCATTCTGGAATACAGTGGACCCTATTTAGTCAGAAACCATAAAAGGAACAATTACATCACTTTAAGTCTAGGAATACCTTCTCTCAGTGCACAGTTAATTTTTTGTTTGTCCCATACTGTCATTTCTGATTGCAGAACCTCCTTGGAGTGGTACCATAAGACTGGTTTCCATTTTTCAGTTAAAAAGGAAACTCTTGAAAGACACCAAACAAAGTAATTCCCTCACCTCACTTGAGCTGACAATTAAAAAGATTCATTTTCTTTGCTTTTCACAACACATCCATGCCTTACATAATTATCTCCATCACTTCTTAAAGGAAGTATTCTGCAGCCCTTTCCTGGCACAGACTCTCATAGCAGAATCTATAATTTCTTATGCAAATATAAAGATACTTCACAAGCATGTGAATCTTCTCAGAAGTGCAGTAGTGGAAGCCAGTGAATTCAGTGAAGGTTTCAAATACCACACTAATTCCTACAGATCTGCACATATATGTGTGTGCATCTATATTAGAGATATAAAACTAACTGTAATAATATAACCAAAATGTAAGTCCTTTCTTCAAAACTAATAAAATTTATATCAAATAGTCTTGTCAATAGTATTAGTAGAATTATATTAAATTTTTAATTGTATAATGCAAATCCATATTTTGGTGGGTAAAAAGAAGATCATATAAAGTTTGTGTTGAGTTTAACATGTAAATTATAGCCTGATTAACAATAAAATAATATTGCCTAATGTATAAAGGGTTAAAGAGAAAAATCTCATTTCCCTCATCCAGGTTAAAAGATTCATTCTAGTTCAAAATGCAACTTGCTCCATTTAAAACAGTGAATTTCAGATGAACATAAATTTTTTCTCAGCAAGTTCCTAAGCCCATAAAATAAAATAGATTGAAGTGCAATCTTTTAAATAAGTTAATTTCAGGTTGTAATGTTTGCAATGTCTGCAGAACATTTCAAGAATGTTCCAGCTGAAAAATCAGAATATTCTGAACGACAGAAAAATAGGAGATGAGGAGGAGGGGCAAAGAATAAGAAAGCAATTTGTTTACTTTGTGCTAAGTACAGAAAGAACTTTATTTGTGAAACTATTTCAGTGGCACCAAAATTATTACTTAGTTTCATCCAAAAGGATTTAGTGCATTTAAGGCACTCCAGTCCTGGTCTGCTGAGATTCACCTCAAAAGTGTGTCTCTACTGAAGCAAAATGGTAATGTATATGCTTCCATAAACTCCACTTTTTGTAAATTAAAAGTGATGTCTTTTCATGGAGAGATTCCTCACCCAGCCTTCAAGAAGTATGGACCAACTGGGGAGATTTGCCTACCTTGAATTTTCAGTGAAGGCTGGGGTCTCAAACATCTTAACTAAAGCATTGATCATTTATAATTTTGTTCAAGGTGTTGAAGTCAGTGGGAAAAAAGAAAAGTTACCTTCAGATTTGGTAACAGTACATTCCCAAACTACTTATTAGAAAAAGAAAGACAGTTTTATAGAAGTTACCACGTTTTGTGTAGGGGTGAGTATGTGAAAGAGTGACATTCAGGTATTTTTTTCTGTGTAGACTAGAAAGCCCACTCCTCAGGTGCAAAATGACTAACAGCTTCTCCTTGTCACATTTACTAACTTTAGGAGATGAGATTTCAGCACTTTTTGCCTATACTGATTACCATACACTGGCTCAGAGATAAGAACCATCTCAATGACTGAAGTCCCAAATCAAACCCCTACAATGACAGAGCTTTCCCTTAGATGCATTGAAAAGACTGAGAGAACTAAAGATTGTTTTACAGTATTCAGGTGGACAGAAACATTAAAAAAGAGATAATTGATACTAGATTAGACTGCTGCAAGGTTCAATTTCACCTGAGTGCAGGTGGCTGCCATCATCAAGCAGAATGGCCCTGCTTTGTTACCTCAGTTTACCTCCATTTTTTCATCCCTAGGTTCTTGAGTCGTATTCTTGCCCTGTGTGACATTTGAGCAGCCTTATCACTGCCTGCTGTTAAAAAGCATAATGCAGCAAAAAGAAATGCAAGTGCCAGGTGTTGTAAGACAGGAAAATAATACACAGTAATAATTCATTGAAACAGGTGATCACAGTATGGTGGTAGTAGTTGGCTCATGCGTTAAAGGGTCCTGCTAGAAAGGAAAATATTTCCAGAGAATGACGCTGCTGGTTAGTAATGACTGGAGCTTTTACAACTCCTCCAGACATCTCTGTTCCAGATGAAAAAATTTCCCTTACCTTGAAATCTCATCTCCTAAAGTTAGTAAATGTGACAGGGAGATAATAAATTTCCCATTGGCCTTTTCAAGCATCCCAAGAACACTCAACAGATTAGCCACAACTTTGCAAAGACATAAGCGTTAGTTTTGCTCATGCTACATCCTGGTGAAGGACTTGTGTATTGAGACCTACCCTTACTTTGTGTGCTTTACAGGCCTCTCTAGCTGTCAGTACAGCAACATTTGATTCTCTCTTTCCTAACTTCACCTCTACAACATCCCTGCAAGGTAGGGAGGTACTTGCTGCACTGGGTAGCTGGATACTGGAGAATATTCCGACTCCAGCAGAGAATTAATAAAATTCTCTCTGGCTCAAAGTTCAGCTGAAGGCACAAAGGTAACTAAACCAAGGGAAGCTGTACACCTGCAGCAGTCAGTCACATAAACACCACCCTACACTGGAATCTGAACGAGGTGTCAGCTCAGAAAACATTTGTGGCAGAGCAAGGAGCATCACTTAGCCTCCTACATCCTGGACTGGTAACAGCCTAATTCAGGAACTGACTCCTTTTAAGGAGTTCCTATTCATTTTCAAACAGCCTTAAATCCTAATGGTATAACAAGAAAGGCATAGACAGTCCAGTGTTTTGGCTGCATCATCAGATTCAGAGTTGTAGAAAGCACCACTTAGAGGTCCACAGGTTTCCACCTGCCCTCTCCTGTGAAGGGCCTGTGGTACTCAAGCTGAAGAATTTGGCATGCCAAAAGCTCATATGCAGCAGGGCTTTTTTCCTCTGTGCAAATTTCGGTATTTCACACAGTATTTTAGTATTAGGCACAAAGTGTACAGGTATGTTTAAATGCAAAATAATGGCTTGGTGTTGCATGAAGTAAAAATAAGCTACAGTTCCCCCTGGGCAGTGGGAAGTCTTTTTATCAGGAAATAGGAGAGGTATCAAGAAGAGGAATGGAATCAAGTGTAGACAAGTAGTCAGCATATTCCTGAATACCTTGTTAGGGGATGGTAACAATAGGAGATTTATTAATAGTTTCTGAAATTAGTTATAACTGGATTTGACATATTGCTTTGTACATATAACATCTGGGTCGTGCCCATGGAAGGAAGAGATTTTGATGTTTCTGTGATAAAATAAAAACGTGTTACACTCCTCATGTATCAGGCACATTTTGTGACCATATATCCCTCTTATTGGGAAAGTTCTTATCTAAAATCCATTTCAAATCTCCATTAAAGATCCTTCTGCACAAAGATAGAGCACTTACCCATTACCTTGTAGAGCTGTAATCAGTCTGCCCAGTTCTCTGAATGCAAATGCTTTTTGCTCAGTTGTGTAAAATCCTGAACTCCAAACATCAGCTTGGCTTACTATTTTTTGTTCTTTGTTGTGTTTCTTTATAGTTCTTTGCAAGAGTGTTGTTAAATGAGGCAAGCTGTTTAATGCCTGTGACAGAGCCTCTCCCAACCTGTTACATGACAAGAAAATAAATACACTGAAGATGATATGAGGAGTCACTGACTACCAACATGGTCTGCTTGTTCTCAGAGCACCAAGAAGGAATGGGTCTCTGTTTCATTATGGCAGGAGGTGTTTCATGAGGCTTCTATTAAATGGACAAGCACTTCCACCAACAGATGATGGCATTTTCTAGTGAAATTTTGTACAAAATGGGTTTTATAAAAAAGAGGGCACACTTTTGGCAACCAAGGATTCTAACAGCCTGATTTTTCATCTTCTATCATGCACATCCCTGCAAACAATAGGTAGAAAATGCTACAACCTACAAGGATGGCATAAATGATAAAGTAAGAGCCATTATAGAAGCATAACTATAATGGTTGCACCTCCTGCTCATGAAATAATAGTTATAGGAGCATTCAGATAATAAATTTAGGACTGCATTATTGAGGTCATACAAAATTCTCACTAATTTCCATAGGATTTTTCTTTTGTTTCAGTACAATAGGAATACATCAGATACCACATCTATTTAACTCTCAAATTGGTCAATAATTTTATTTTGCCTGAAGACAGAATTATTTTTAATTATAATTCATGTTTTTTGAGAATGAATAAGATACTAATTTTAGTTTAGCTTTAAAATATAATAAAGGTAGACAGCTTGTTCATGTAGTATATGGTTAACTTTGAATCACTGAGAAAAATAAACTAACAAGATTTGAAATCACTTCATACCAAATAAACTGTGAAAGCATCTATATTTATATGTTTCCAAAATTAAAATTCAAATGAGATTAATTGCAAAGTCCAGCCTAAAAAGTGACTGAAAGCTGCATTTCATCAAAAGCCATGTGTTTGGCAATAAAAGCAGGTTTTGATAATTTTAATGAGGAAAAAAAACCTGAAATAAGCAAGTTTGAACTTTTGGCTTCACTTAAACAAAGCTGCTATATTTAATATGCCTTTACTTACAGAGCATGAAGGCAATTTAATTTTTATGTAGGCTTCAAAGTCTTGCAATAGAAAACTGCTTCTGCCAAAATGCCAGGATACATAACTGGATTCATATATGGGCTTCCCAGATTTCAGGAATTTTCAGATTCATTTTTACTTTGAACTCATGCCAAAGACTTGGAACTGTACAGAAAGCAAATCCTTGCTAGTAGATTCTGCTGACATTTGGAGTCACCAGTGATTTTTTCTAAGGATGTCAGAACAAGGCTCTTGATAATAATTCACCCCTATCATGAACAATAAAATTCATATGATGGTTCCTCTCTTTACAGGGTATTTTTGACTTGTTTAAGTATTTTTTTCCACCTATACAGACAGTAATTTCTTTTACAGAAAGGAGACACTGACATGATAATGCGTGCAGAGTTATGATGTTTCCTATAATCTGTGCTTCTGGCCAACATCCTCTAATGAATTTATCATCCATTGTGTGATCTCCCTCTCCAGGGTAAAGTTTCTTCTCAATGTTGACAACAGGGATGAAAAATCAACTAGCTGCCTTCAAGTCTAGAATCTGTGGTCCAGAAAGAATACTAGTGGCTCTGAACTGAGATACACTTTTATTCCAACATAAATTGTACCTCACAGTGTTAAGATGCAATGGAATATTGACTTGGTTAACCTTCTGCTGAGGTGCTGTGTTCCTTTTGAGTAAGTGGAGTTTTCCTTTCCCCTGTTCTTTTAGAGATGAGAGATTAACATCAGTGGCTTTGTATCTCTGCTGGGCACTGTGTGAACTTTCCTAAGAGCTACAAGTGTACTTTGGGCTGTAGCTATGTCCAGATCTGCTTGTCCACTGCAGCTTTAGCCAACTCTCTCTGTCCTACCCTCTTACTCCCTCTCCCAGGTCATCTTTCCAACCTGACCACTGATCCACTGCTTTGCATTAGATCCATATTAATGTTCCAAGACATCCTCTGGAATAGTGACGGTGTTGTTGAACTGCAACACTAGGAAACAGGCAGAGACCATCTACCTGGGAACCTATAGCAAAAAGAAAAATGTCAGTCAGTGTCACCACATTGACACAGTAACTGCCAGAGATGCTTCACTTCTCACACAGGCACACTTTGTTGTAGCTTTTAAAACTACCCACATTCAACAGCTTCTGCTCAAAACAAGTTTCCACCAAGAGCAGCCGACAATACACTTTAATATTGATGGGAAAGTCCAATCACTAGGCAAAAAAATTTCTAAAAAATCCCCTAGACAGCATCCACAGAGGTAAGTCTGTGTTCGAGCTGCCTGTCTTGTCAGGCTAGGGCAGATGTCAGCATCTGGAATGGTGTCTAGAGTGCTGAACACTTCAAACCAGCTATATGTAATCCCAGAATGACTAGTATTAAACAAAGAATAGGGTTCCCTTATTTGGTGCAATATCCAAGCCATGTGTAGTTTTTGCAGTTTACAGTCAACACAGATATTGCAGGCTGCCACAGGTGACTGACTCTCTTCTTACAGATTAGAGTTAGAGCAAGTCCCAGTCTCCAGATGATAAATGAACTCCAGAGGACTGTCTGTCATTCTGTAGCCACTGGTCTCACTTTGGTAAGAACAGAGACTCTCAGATAATTACTTGAAGCAAAAGCTGCATGAAAGAGAGAGTAATTTACCATGAATTAAACCGTGCACTGGGGATGATGTATGAACAGGAATGATGGGGGCACACATATTAAAAAAAATACTTGGCAGTACATTAGTCAAAGGATCCACTCTCATGTATTTCTGAACATTTAACTGGAGTTGCACCCAAAGTGGGTGACAACAATGCTTCAGAGCTGATGATATCATACATAACCATAATTTTGACAGGAATCCAGTTCCATCTCAGACCCAACTCACAGCAGTGGATTGGGGCGGTGGGGAGGGAGATTCACACCTTGGCTTCACCACAAAACCACACAAGAAGTATTTTGCACAGACTGTTTAAATGCTTGTTACAGATTTCATACTCTCTAAAAAACCCCTTGCAGAGCAAATATTTGTTAGTGTTTGTTTGCTTAGGTGCTTGCAAGAGACTCTGCCCCTGTGCAAAACTCTGTGCTTCTGTCTTTATGCATTTATGCTTTTATGCCTGCATATGGGGATTAGCACGTACAGTTAATCCTTTTTCTGAGCCTGTTGAAATGTGGTGGGACCATTACTGCCATGAAAGGGAACTTTCATTTCCTTCATGCTATTCTCCACTAATGGGCTGTGCCTTGATAATTATAGCTCTAAAAGGAAAAAAAAATTGACCTCAGTTTGCCTATTGTAGAGCTACCATGGAGATAGGATACCAGCATTGCCCTGGAGATAAAAGCACAGGCGAGTTATATGGATTCTAGTAACTGTTGAAAAATATATGAGCTATTTAAAAAGCAAAATGCTAAAGGTGTCAGTTCTCCACTGCAGCAGGGAAAGTGCTATGTTTGCATAGCAGAACTGCATAAAATGCTGTGGCAATCCCAGAGCTGTCAGAAAGCACAGGTTCAGATACAACAGACTCAGATTCTGTCACCATATTTTTCTTTTCCTTCTTTCCTTGGTTTAATTTTACTGTTCATGAGGTATCTGGTTCTTCTGCTGACAGAAACAGCAATGTACCTTTATATAGTAGTTTTAGCTCCTTTTAATCTCCAGGAGGAAGACAGTGACCAAATGAATTTTAATTTTTTTTCCTAGCAGAACATGGGCATCTAAAATATCTGACTTGAATATCAACCAGCACTAAGATTCTACAGCAGGTTCTCAGATTTCTCTGTTTCAGGTTGGACCTTAATTTCTATGTAGAAATGAGATAATAGCACCTAGATGATTTGCAAGTGCTTACAAGAGAATGCTTAAAAACTGGAGGTTCTGTTCCTTTGCCAAATATTGCTTGTCAGGAAGGTGTAGAAATACACACAGAGAGTGAGGACATGGGACTCAGTTCTCATTCTGCTACTGAGAGAGTCAGCATCTGAATTTCTTTATTGATGAAATGCAGCTACTCACCCCATTTTTCAGTGTAATATTTTAATATAGTTTCATAATAATTTGAATGAGACATGCTAAGAAAGTTCTTAACATTATTATCCACTTGTACATTTTTTTGACCTTTTTTAGCTTAGCAGGGTAGTCCCAAAACATGTGCTGTCCCTACAAATATTCAGAGAAACTGAACCTATTTGATTTCTGAAGTATCAGCCTGACAGATTTATGAAAGAAATGTTTGCTTTCTCCCAGGTGCTCAGTGCTTACCTAGTAAGAAATTTAATCTGAAAATAATCTCTTCTGTATGAAACCATTTTTCTTTCTTGCCCTGAAAGCTGCTGTGGAAATGCATGTACATGTTTCTGTGTTTTTATAAAGCCCAAATTCTGGTTGCAGAGAAAGACCTGGAAAATGCACACTTGTAATATGAACCTTTAAAAAGATTCCCAAAAAGCAAAGAAGTTAGACAAAAGGAGAACTAAACAAACAAAAACTTGAAAATTGCAAGAAAACATCATTATCTGAAATGGAAATAAGATCTGTACTAGACATTGTAAAAATGCAACAATCATGCTTAGACACAGGAAACAGCAGAAATAAAGAATGGAAGATCTGAATAGTGAAAATAAAAAGCAGTGTAAATTCTGACAAAAGGCATCATATAACATGGATTAAATGAGAATTAAAAAAAAAACAACAACAAAAACCAAAAATCAATCAAACTTGATGGAATCAGTAGATAAGCAAGTAGTAAAGGAGAAGATAAGGTTACTGCAGCACAGCTGTGCATCCCTTAGGTTGATGTGTTACAGAACAGAACAGGGATGTTCCTGGTAAAACATTCCTTACAGGAGTTGATCTGAGGAAATCTCACGTTTCAGAAGAATGTCTCAGAGAAAATATCACTGCTGACAAGAAAGGGTTTTAGCACAAATCAGTGCAGTAAATAGTAACAACTTACTAGGAGCAGATGATGCTCACCCAGGAGCTCAGAGGCAGCTCACATATGAAACTGCTTGGCAGCTGAGTGAGCTCAGTAAGCTCTGCTTAAATCACCTCAGGGCCAGAGCTACAGGAAAGTGCAATCAAACTTTAAAAAGGATCCAGGATGAGCAATTGCATTTCTTCCATACTGTGTCTTTGGCCTAGTCTTGGCCTCTTCCCTGGATCTTGGATCTCTGCTGTGTCCTTGTCTTTAGTCTTGTCTCTGCCTTTGGATTCTGGATGCAATTCACATCAAACAGGCTGTGCTCTCCTCGGGAGCCCCCCTTACAGAGCAGCCCTTTTCAGGCTGCTCCCTTCTGGCCCATTTGTCTTGGTTCTCTTTCAAGGCAAGTCAGGAAAGGGGTAATGACCTACCCTGTGTAGTTAAAGTGGAGCTAGAACAGAGTAGGAGGATTATTTGGGTTCCACAGTAAAAGCTCCTAGGAGAACTCATCAATAAAACAAATCTTGAGATTTGAGAATCTTTTAGAGAAACTGGTGCAGTTAAATGGCCCATTTTCCTAATGGGCCATCAAAGCACCTCAGGAACACATTGTGGCATTTGTATGTATAATCTGTACGTGTCTGGAGGAGGTGTGTACTGCAGCCACAAGCTGCAGAAGCTAAACCAAAGTTTTGAGATGGTTCAGGCTGAAACTGATGCATCACTTCTCAGCACAGCTTACAGGACAGACTCTTCATGCCTGTAAGCATTTTCTGCAGGAAGCAGTTAGTGATCCCTGCTGAGACAGGGATCAAAGGAGCAAACAGCCTGTGAGTGGTGATGGGGCATTCCTGACTGTTTCTGGAAATGTGTCCCACTTGCACAAATGGCAAACCACTAGAGAGCAGCATTAAATCAGGACTTCTGCTATGTGTCTGAACATAAAACAATGCTTTAGTGTGATGTTTGCAGTTGGACACTAGTTTCAGACCAGATTTTACCAGAATCAGGGAAGCTGTAGACCAGCCAATCTCATCTGGCTCAGTCCTTGGGTACCTAATGCTCAAATGCTGAAAACAAGCTTTGTAGCTTGTCTCCAGGAACCCAAATTTCCCCATGCATCAAGTTCAAAAGCTACAGTAAAGTTCTCTTCAGCCTACAGCTACTGCAAAAGAGAAAACCGACTGTGCTGGAAATGCTTCAGCGGATTCCTGTCTCTAGGCATCATCGGGGGTTAAGGCTCACTGACCCCTGGAGTTATCTCCAGTGCAAAGTTTTTGGACTTGTGCCTCTCCTTTCTAACGTGATGGTATCATTCTGACACTGGAAAGGTAAAGTGGTGGTAAAATAGCAGAGATCACACTGCTGCAGGAGGTCTGGGAGGAAGAGAATCTGCACACATGATGATTTTAAACTGATTTCAACATAGTTCAGTACTGACACTGGTGATTTTTTTCTTTTAAAGAATAAATATTTCTTTTAAATTAAAACATACTCAAAATGTAGAAATATGTCTATATATGCAGTGGAATAAAATGCTGTAACATACACCTCAACTGACTGATTATAATAAAACTAGCACTCAAAGGTTTTTTGTATCAAGTACATGCTTTGCTCAAAACCTTTTCTATGAAAGGTTGGCTTTTGCTGCCTGGTAACTGGGACAAAGTAAGGACCAGGGACCAGATTTAAATCTTACTTTTGTGATTTTGACCTTTTCTGCAAAAGCCAAAACACTTTTGCACTTGATCAAGGTCAATGATTTAATTATTCTAAACTGATTAACTGACTCACAACTCAAAAGCAGGAAAGCTCATTTTCTTCTCTCAATCAGTTAATGAGGCATGAATTGCATGCTTTCACTAATCCTGGCATCCTGAAAGACAAAATATCTGTAAACTGTTAACCCTTAAATATCATAATTTTAAGCACAACAGATTTTTTTGTGTATGTTTTTATTGTTTAACTCTTTTCAGCCTGTTATAGTCTAGTATAATAGCTTCATTTAATGGCTACAAAGTTATTTTTAAATGCTCTTCCACAGAACCTGACTTCTCCCTAAATGGAGAGTTGCTCAAAACAGCCTTAAAAAGAACTGTCATGTATTAAGTGCAATGCCTTCTATAACTGTTACTTTAAAAATTGGGATTTTTAATGTAGTAAGGACAGTTGGCCTCTTTAAACATGTAGAGATATCTGTGATTCCTCCTCAAAGGTAATCAGCTTCCTAAGGTGAACACACAGTTGAGTTATGCCAACTGTTTGTTCACTAGAAATTGCCTGCAAAACCTTTGAGTGAATAGCTGAGGAACTGACCTTTAATGTGGTATTCCACTGGCTGCTTAGACAATCACATGGCCATTCACCCTCCTGAATTTTGTTTCCCTTCACAGGAAGGGAACCCTTCATCGGTTAATTCACTGTAATGCTTTAGCCAGGGAAAATGCCTCTGTACTTTCTCATTATGGAAAAAACATGGGACATACTACACTTAATGCTTGTGATGATACCTATTACTGATTCAGAACTAGGGAAAAAACTTCTTCTTAAACACCTTCAGGTATTTGGTTTTTTCTAACTTTGTCATTTAATATTTTGCCAAGAGTGATTTGGATTACATGGTGAAACAAGTCCCCATTCTCTGTCATGGAATAAAGGTGAAACTAATTAAGCATCCCCAAAAATGTGATAAACATAATATCAAAATTTCTAACAAATTGCAGTGATAAAATATGTAGCACATCAAGGACAGTGTGGCTAAGAATGAGAACTGTCAAATGCAATGTAAGAAAAGGCATATGGGAGAAGTAAAGCAAATTAGAGCTGTGTAGTCAAATTATTTGGATAGATAATGAAACCAAGACCTGAAGAGTATTCTGGTAGAATATCAAAGCAGATAATGTAGACAAGCAGCATCAA